>CM044441.1:4994468-5011591 GCA_024363595.1 Xenopus borealis | reverse complement strand
ACAATCAGCTTGCCTTATAAGTAAAAAGAAAATGAATTGTTTTGAGTAATTATTAGGAACACTATACTGCCTTGATCACAAATTACTTCAGCAAAGGGAATGGATCTGAGAACCAACTAACAGCATTAACAAATTCGAGTTTTTGAAGTGAATGTTCAAGGCCACACTATTATCCAATTTCATGTACTTTATTTGTATTTATTATTTCTTATTCTGAAACCTTATATGAATTTTTGTGAATTTTAGAGCGTAATCATATGGTCCTCTTTCTCACTTTACAAGTGATTTCAAATTGATGGGTCTAAACCTCCAAAGGCCTGGACTTTTTATCCACTACATTTTTGATGTTTCCCCTTAGAATTACCAGCGCTCTTTAAAGAAGAACTCAAACATGTGGAAGAAAGAGAAGGGCAGAAGGCTATTTTCCATTGTAAGCTGACTAAGCCAAATGCAAGAGTGGAGTGGAAGAAGGGTCACGAAACTCTTAAACCTAGTGATAAGCATCAACTGAGACAGGATGGTTTCATAGCAGAGCTCACCATCAGCAAACTGGAGCTAAAGGATTCTGGGAATTATACATGTGTGTGTGGAGAGGAGGCCACTACTGCCACTTTAACAGTTACTGGTAATTTTTTTTAAATTGAATAATCATTAATGTATAGTCAGCAAAGTCTTCTATCCAAAATCGTGTACCTCCTATAAAATGCCAGTGTAAAATGTACAGTGCAACATCATCAAAACTCATCACGAATATCCACATCCCACTCTCTAGAGTTGCCCGCAGTCTTCAATGCTGATCTGAAAAATGTTGAGGTCACTGAAGGGGGAACAGCCACATTATGTTGTGGGGTGACAAAGGCTTCTGCATCAGTACAATGGATGAAAGGAGAACAAGCATTAAGATCCAATGATAAGTATCACATGAAGCAAGAAGGTTGTGTGTTTGAGTTGTTAATATGTGATTTGGATCTGGATGATGCCGGCCAGTACACCTGCATCTGTGGAGACCTGAAGACCTCTGCTACTTTAACTGTGAATGGTAAATGTTTAGCTCTTTCCTTGCCTAGTAGTTTATTTTTGGTGGTAGCCACTTCTGCCTGCACATCATTGAAGAAATAACTATTATTTTTAGGATTTGAGAAGTTGCCTCTTTTCAAATTATTCTTAATATAAACATTCAGCATATTTAATATTGTACTTCCAACTTAAAATATATATTACAGAGATGTAAAACCAGGTTTTTGGTATTAAAGAATAACTGGGATTCCTTATAAACATATGCTTAAGCAGGAAATGTTGAAGTAGTATCTAGAAGTTTTCAGTTTCCTCAATGTTAACACCCAACACTACTTTATCTTTTTTTATGGGGTCCATTTTATTTATTTATTTTTAAGAAAATAACAGGTTTAGTAAATATACAAATCCAACTCATTTCCCTGCAACAAAAATTATTCTTCTATCAGCTCTGCCTGTTGTCTTTAAAGAAGAACTGAAGAATATAGAGGTCACAGAAGGTGATACAGCTACTCTCCACTGTGTGCTCAGCAAGCCAAATGTTTATGTTGAGTGGAAGAAAGGAACCCATGTGCTGAGTCAGAGTCAGAAATATTCCTTCAAACAAGAAGGTCTAAGTGCTGATCTTGTAATTCGCAACATTGATCCAAAGGATGCTGGAGAATACATATGTGCATGTGGAGATAAGAAGACTTCTGCTGTGGTGACGGTTAATGGTAAACATGAGCAGATCTCCAGTTTTTCTAATTTCCTAATTCACTTACAGTACATACATTAACCATTAACCATTGACTATGTGGGTCACATTTGTTAAAATTCAAGTTTGTGATTATTCTGCAATTTGATAAAGATGCAGCAAGAAATTCAAGGGTTTTCAATTTTTTTTAAAATTTATCTATTGAAAAAAATCTTGAAAATCAAAATGAATGTCATAATCTAATTATTTGTATGAGAATTAATTAATAGGTTATAAAGACTCTTACCAATTCTACTAACTTCTTCTTCTACAACTATCTTTCCTTTCCAGGTATGATATTTGTAACATGCAAAATGTTTCTACAAAATAATTTTTAGAAGTCATTCCTGAGTATATAATGTGTACTGTATATTGTCAAAGCAAAGTTTATGAGATTTTTCCTCCTTGGAAATATATGGCTACATTCTTGTCGTCTTTGATATGTTTGAGAGAACAATATTCTTCTCTCTTGCATTTTAGTCCTTCCAGTGATTTTTAAAGAAGAACTTACACGTGTTGAAGCTACTGAGGGAGAAAAGGCGAGTCTGATTTGTGAGCTTAGCAAACCAGATGTGCCTGTTGAATGGCTGAAAGGATCTCAGGTGCTTAAATCAGGAGACAAGTACCAAATGCAACAAAGTGGAGGAAAAGTTGAACTCTTTATCAATGATCTTGATTTAGCAGATGCTGGGAATTACAGCTGCATATGTGGTATAGAGAAAACAACCTGTGATCTAAAAGTGAAAGGTAAATATAATTCTGTCATAATCTAAGTATGTGTTGTAAACTACACCTAATAAAAAATATTCAAGGAGAAAATTTTTTGGAGTCCATGTAGAGTAAGCCATGCATACAATTTTATAATATTTACACTAAGTAAATATTACATGGGAAGCTAATAGAGATCATATACATAACTCATACAATTGTGTATTTAGCATTTTAGCAATGGTGATATAACAGAAAACTATTTACTGGCCCTTGCTATTCTCGAACAAATTTCCAGAATAAAGGTGGATTTGGTGCTCTAGTCTCACAAAGCCTTTTATCCTAATATTTGGCCTCTCTGATTTACTAGCCTGCCTTCTCTCCAAGGTTTCTAGATAAAGAATCTTAATTGGCTCAGTTTTTCTATTCCACAGTTTGCTCACCTGCTCCAGCTGGAGCTAATTGTGCCTATTGGACTAAGTTAGCCATTCAGCTTCTTATATCATTATTCTCCATTGAACAGGACCTTCAATATGTTCAAAAAAATCCATGAGAATTGTTTAACTTTTAGTAAATAATTGAACATTAAGAAGATATTATCACTATAGAAGGAACTTTTTAAACTGTACAATTAGTGCAATAAATAAATGATTGCATTGCCATGGGTTGGGCTTGTATATCTCAGTACATTGTCACTCATACAAACTCATAATGGAGACACATTTTTATTTCAGACAAAAACATACAAGAAGGTAAATTGTCTCCTGATGAAATCGATACTAATGCGTTGCGTGAATGTGGTACGGACCTTAGATTGTCAGCTCCACTGGGGCAGGGAATATTTTGAATGATTAAAATGCTATGTAAACCTGTCAGCAATATATCTTATTATTGTACTTTGATCTATTTTGTATTCGCCATGTTAGCAAAACCATAGCATGGTTTCCTTTTTAGTGTACTTTACAAACCTTTTTTTTTTGTGTTACACCAGTGGTACTGGTGGTACTTTTTTCTATGTGTGTTCCTTGGGAGGTATATTTTGGATACATTTATGTCATTCAAAAGGGAACAAATTAAGTAGCCATTTTTGTTTGCAAATCAGATGATATTGAGTGTTTGTTATATAAGATTTAGCCAAAACAAATTGTTTAAATATATGCGTAATCTTGCATGGTATTATTCCTGGAAAATAATTTATTTTGGAATATCTTGAGTCCAGTTAGTTGTTTCAATGCTCAGATGTTGAAACCTATTTACATGCTAACATCAAATACCTATATCAGTATTTGTTTCTTTTCTTGTAGTTTTCCCACTTAGATATTTTGTACTTATTTTTCTAGCCCTGCCATCTGTATTCACAAAACCTCTGCAGAACACTGAGGCTGAGGAGGATGACACAGTGACATTACAATGTGAAGTATCTAAGCCTAATGTGTCAGTTGAATGGAGAAAAGGGAGCCTAGGCCTTCAGCAGGGCAGCAAGTATGAAATCAGGCAGAAAGACTGCATTGCAGAACTGATAATACACAACCTTAGGCTGGAAGACACAGGGGAGTACAGCTGTGATACTGGGGACCAGGAAACCAGGGCATATCTAACAGTAAAAGGTAACGTACATCATAACAGAGACACAAAATACTAAGTAAGTAACTTTTCTTAAACTGTACAGTGAAAGTGCATTAATCACTCAGTCACATACACTTGGGCATTGCTGCTCATTTTTATAGTTGTGAAAGATGGTGGAACAGCTTCTTAACTTATGTACATATTCTTAACGTATGGAAATGGACACAGATTCTCATGCATTAAAATACCATACACAACACATTTGCTGTCATCTGTACTATGGTACTTGAAGTTACTTTAGTGGATAAGGTGCACAGCACAAGGCCATTCTAAACATGAAGTCTTGTGCCCCTTATATTGTGGCTTAAAGCACAGACAGCACAGAAGGAAAGGGTTATCCAAAATGCTGGGGCCTTGGTGCTTAATTAAACCAAATAGACTGGTTTTGCTTCCAATAAGGATTAATTATATCTTGTATCATTTTAGCGTTTTTAACCATTACAATTAAACTCTGTTTTTTCTAACGTAATGAATACCATACGATTTATTAAAATATCTGAATATAAAAAGCACAAATTAAAAAAAAAATATGTAAAAAATTATGAAAACCTAGAAAGCATGGGAATTACTAACAGAAAAAAATATCGAAAAACATAGAAGCCCCATTGGATAAAAAATGGACCAATAGGATCAGTAAATCTCCCACTGACTTCTCTAGGACCTTGACTGCTTTTACTTAATGATGTTTTGTATTAACAGATTTAGCAGTTTGTTAAAAAAAAAAATTAATTTGTAGAAAAAAATTTGATATGTGAAAAAACATAAATTCAAATGTTAGTAAATAGTCATGTGACTGAGTAAATTAACAGGCGTACCTCCATGTGTATTCTTTAATTAAGAAACAAAAGAACACATTCTAAGATACAGATGGAGAACTCATTATTATATATATGTACACTGCTCACACAAAATAAGGGAATGGTTGAAGTCAGGTTGAAGGCAACATCATCTGGATTTTTACATGTCCTCTCAATATTTTTCTCTTTAGCTCTGCCAGTGCTCTTCAAGAAACCGCTGAAAGACACAACAGTAGAGGAAGGTGTCACTGTGACTCTTCGTTGTGAAACCACAAAATCAAATGCCCCCATTGAATGGAGGAAGGGAACTATTGGGATTTTCCCATGTGCTAAATATAAGATGATGCAAGAAGGGTTTGTAGCTGAACTTGTGGTTTATGATGTTGAAGCAGAGGATGGGGATGAATATATGTGTGATACAGGAGACCAGCAGACCACTGCTACTGTCAAAGTCAGTGGTGAGTATCATTGCAGTTACTGTATAATTAGAACAATGTCAAGCTAGATCTGTCTATCTATCATCTATCCATTGCAACCAAAAGCTGTAATAACAGGGCTTTAAT
Organism: Xenopus borealis; assembly: GCA_024363595.1. NCBI lineage: Eukaryota > Metazoa > Chordata > Amphibia > Anura > Pipidae > Xenopus > Xenopus borealis. The sequence goes on along the minus strand of CM044441.1, from coordinate 5,006,147 downwards.
TGGTTCTCTTATTGCTTGCTATGTGTTGCTGCCCTAAAACAAAATTCCACACTATTGATAAGTAAACCATGCTATTTTTAAACACTGTGGATATCAGAAAAAATCAAACATTGCGTTATTAGACATATCTTGGGTCCATTTGGTGTGAAATAGAGCTCCCTGTCAAAACCCTGAGAAGTATAATGATGAACACCAACTCTACTGTTTTTTTTTTGCAGTGCTGCAATTCTTGCAGAACTTGCAGAACATTGAAGCTCAGGAAGGTGGGAAGGCTCGATTCTGCTGTGAGATATCTTCAAAGACAAATTCAGTGGAGTGGAGAAAAGGAGCCCAGGCACTTCAGGCCAGTTCAAAGTATGAAATGAAAGAAAAAGATGGAGTCAGAGAACTTATTATCCACAATCTGGAGCTGGAAGATGCTGGAGAGTACACCTGTGTTGCCCGGAGCAAAAAATCTTCTGCAACTCTAAAAGTTAAGGGTAAGGATGCAGAACCTGGGATGAAAAGTTCAGTGCAGACTTGAGAAGCTTGGGTAAAAGTAGTAGTAGTTAAAGGTGGTATTCCCAGTATTGGGATAAATATAACAATAATTAATTTTACATCATAAGACCAAAGTATTTCAGCTTTCACATACTAATTATATAAATAATGTAGGGTGAATGAGACTCAGGGTTGGTCATTAAGGAACAGAGAGCTAAGAGTTACCTCCAAGTTTCTAGTGGATGACAACACAAGCATGGACTGTTACATTGCAGGTTGGAACAAGCGAATTGTGTTCATGGCAGTTCTTAGATAACCAATTATCTATTAAAAATGTGTAAAATTAGGGGGGCTCATCCCATTAATAACTTAGCCCCCATGTCATGTTATACTGAGCATATATTTAAAATTGAACAGATGCACTACATCTGAAGTTTTTCTTCTACATTTGCCATGAAAGACCACAATTTGCATCTCCTGATATAAAATATATTACTTCAAAACTAAAATTCTGAGTGAGACCTGGTCATTATCAGTGGTCTTATTATTATTGAATGTTATATATCTGAACCCATGTATCATGCTTTTAAGTAACATAAAAAATTGGACCATTCCTGTATTTCTACAGCATTGGGCCAGAATCAATTCTTCATGCTTTTAAGTAACATCAAAAATTGGAATATTCCTGTATTTCGCCAGAATCAATTCAATAAGATAAACTTATCTCCTAATTTGATTTTCACTTCTAATGATTATAGATAACATTTAATAAGAAAAAGCAAAGCGTCATAACGGTCTTTGTGGAAATTTCAAATAGAATTAGGAAATATGTTTTCTCATCTATTTTTGTATCTAGCCAATTTGCTATTTAGACTTTTTGAAAAGTCATTAAAGGGCCTATCCATAATGCATAAAAGTTGTAAGAATTGTTCTTTAAGATGGTGTATGAATACACCACACTTGGCCCTTTGAGTCTCAGGTATGGGAGAATGAAGAAATTCAATAGGACTCATTTACAAATACCACTATCCCATTACTGCACTGGCAGCAACTTTGATGTCCCACTAACTTTAAAGTAAACTTAAAAATAGGTGTTGAAAATGTAAAAAAAATAGAAATCAGAAGTGCTGTATATTATTATTTTGGCTTTTCCATTAGGGTCCTATTTTTTATATCAGTTGTTTAGCCCACAGTTGTGATATGTTCTGTTGATAAATGGTGCTCTGGAAAGTAATAATCATTGTGTTGATTCTAGAACTGAATGTGACTATCATGAAGGGCCTGGAAGATGTGTCAGTATTTGCTGCAGAAGATGCAGTGTTTATGTGTGAAGTGTCCCACCCTGATGCCAAGGATGTCGAGTGGAAGCTGCAGGGGGTCACTCTGGTGAACAATGAGATGAATGAAATTTCAGTGGAGAAGGGCAAGATCCATAGGCTGAAACTGAGCAGTGTGACACAGGAAGATACAGGCAGTATCACCTTCAGGGTTGGACCTTACACATCAACAGCAGATCTTACAGTGAAAGGTAATCATTTAGCATGGTCAGTAAGATAGGAATAGCAAAGCCAACATCCTGCTCCCCATGGAAACACATTAGAAAACATATAAAATAAAAATAACACAATTATTTGTAGGTCTACCTGACAATCATCTTACTGTATGCATGATATGTTAATGCCTAGTCCATCTTTTGACCATTGAGCTGATTATGTACTTCACAAATAACAGGGTTATGACAGGACAGGTCATATATGCTGTTTATATGTTTTAAACATTTCTACTCAACAACCCTGTCCTGTAACCACAGGTCTATCCTGCTGTGGACTGCACTGACTTGAATGCATCTGCTGCTTCTTGTCATGAGGAGATAGTGTAAGATGCTGGGGATGATGGAAGTCAGAGGCCATCATTTTGTGTCCATCCTAATGTGTTTCTAATACTGGCTAGTCTTATTTATATAGGTTTTTGTGTTTTTGTACATGCAGACCTTTGGTGCTAGGGAAGTATGTTTACTTTCTATTTTATGGAGCTTTTCCTTCTTTTGCTGTTGGATATGAATTCTGACGGCCATAAATTAAGTCTGTTTGCTAGAAAGATAACCGAAACAATCACATGACTAGCATAAACTTGATTTCTACATACTATTTCTCTTCAAATCTCCAAATTTTATGGAAAAGTATAATCACCTATATCCAGGCAAAAGGATTTATTTAGACAGAATATATTTAAGAAAGAGCTCTCCATTAGCGATTCTCCTAATAGGTTGACTTGATGACTTGTTACTTTGTAATGCCTTCAAAGACCTTGCTACCACAATAGATTGCAGCTATACATTGTGACTCCAGTCAGAAGCTGTATGCGTTCATCCAGTAAATAGTAACTTACTGTAAAAAACAGCAACAACATGAGAAGTAACTCCACTAGAAGATCTAGAACATTTTATAATCAACTCTCTGCCATTTCAGCCCCACTTCCAATATTTACCAAAAATCTTCTGGATATGCAAGTGGAAGAAGATGGCTATATTATCCTTGAATGTGAACTCTCCCGGCCCAGCATTTCAGTGGTGTGGAGGAAAGGCACAGAGCAGATATCTGCTAGTGCAAAGTATGATATAAAAGAACTGGGAAATGTCCACTCTTTGCAGATCAGTAACCTCAAACCTGAAGACTCAGGTGTCTATACTTGTGATATTGGACATCAACAAACAAAAGCAAAAGTAACAGTCACAGGTACAGTTCTGTAAAATGCATATCAGTAAGGCTGGATAATGGCATACAAAAGGCACTGTCTATGTCACCTTTGTATTGCATGTCTTCTACTATGTTTACATTGCTTTCTTTCCATTCTTTCCATTCCTCATTCCAATCATGACAAAATTCTTTAACTCTACTATCAACAATAGAATGTCTGAGTTTCAACTAATAGAAATCTTTTGGGAGAAAAAACTTTGCAAGAATTGCCATTACTATTGTAATGACATACAGATGAAGAGCAGGCCCAGGCTGGGCCAATTTAGAGAATTCCTTGGCAATGGGCAATTTAATGTTTGAGGATGATTAAGTGAAGATGCCACAGTTAGAGATAGACAGCTCAAACCTTGTTGCAAACCTTTTTCCTTTTCAGTTCTCCATTAGCGATAACAATGCTGCTGTACTGGAGTTCCGGTCTCAATAAAGTTGCAAAAGTTCAAACATGAAAAGAAGAAAAACCGCACCTCCAAATTTAAAAAGTTTTCTTTCCTTTATTTTGCCATTATAAAAATGTAAAATCACATTTGCGCATCACTGCCTGATGCGTTTCAGACCAGCCTGGTCCTTAATCACAGGCTAAATAATGTTTATTGAAACATACTTAAATATACATCAGTAAAATCACATGACATTTTCAGTCCAATTATATCATCAGAAAAAAAAGCGCAATATTCTCAGGCACTCCCACTTTTCAAACAGTTAAAGGGAAAATAACCCTTTCCTCATTATTGGTATACACATATTTCCACAGTAGTTTTCCATTTATCAGTTAAACATATTTATCTCCCACAAATATAAATTACACAAAGCAGTCTATGTGCCATCTCCTGTTAAGTGCATCAGGGCTTCTAGTTTTCAATTTAAAGATCCAAAATGCCTCTCGGTGATTAATAACAGATAGTATATCACCTTGTCTAATTGGAGGCAATACCTTCTCTATTATTTGTACTTGCATATGTTTCACATTACTATTGCAGCAATGTATAAAATGTTTACCAATAAGAGTTTCTCTTTTAACATTTTCAATAGATTAGATATGCTCCCTCATTCGACCTTTTAATTTTCGAGTAGTCTGTCCAACTTATTGAATTTTACATTTTGTACATTGTATCAAATAAATCACAGACCTACTGTTACAATTAAAATGCCATTTTACATCATATTTATCCCCCCAACATATTGAATTTTACACTTTGTACATTATATCAAATAAATCACAGCCCTACTGTTACAATTAAAATGCCCTTTTACATCATATTTATCCCCATATTTATGATGGAGAGATCAGAAGACTACTGTACCCAATGGCCTCATGCAGCATTTGGAAAGTTTTTCTTATAGTAGTCCATAGTACTTGGGCAGAAGAAACTTGTATGCCCTGTAGGGAGTTGTCTTACCATCTGGTTGCTGTCTTGATCTGCAAGAAACCCTATATTTACATGTAACAACATCTCTCATAGAAATGTCACATTTAGGGAGATATTTATTAAATTGTTAAATGTTAAATCTTGAAAAACTGAGTTTTCTCGTTAGAAATTTGAATTTTTAGATTTTTAGCAATTTAGGTTTTACTTGACTTTATCGATTTTTTTAAATTAATAAATAAGCTAAAATCGGGCATGAGAGTTTGGTTGTGTTTTTTTTAAATAAAATATTAGATAAATTTGGATTTTAGTAGTTAACCTCCTGTATGTTAGTGAATAAAAAACAAAAACATGTTTTAAAATTCTAAATAATTTTTTGAGTTGTTAGTTCTAGTCTGAATCTGAAAAGAAAGTTAGTTAGCAGCTTCCTGTCATCAGAGATTGTTCTCCTCTTTATAGAGTATTCTTCTCATCTTTTCTGTAAACATTTGTTTTATTTAGCTGTTCACTGTAATTGTCTACCTTGATATCCTCTGGAGCACATTTTCTTGGTCCAAAGTAATATTTATGTGTTTCCTAAAGGACTACCTTTTGCCATTGCATGGGTGTCTGTCTGTTGAATGTTAATATGTTGTCTACATGTGTGGACCAAATCCACATATATTGAATTATTTACAAGATAATCTTTCTTGGGTAATAGCTGAACTGCTATGTTGTTCTGTTCTAGCCCTCCCAATCCAGATAACAAAACCTCTGCAGAACGAACAGGGAGAAGAAAACAAATCTGTTGTTCTACGGGCTGAGATTTCTAAATCTAACGCTCCGGTTCAGTGGATGAAAGCTGGAGTAACTCTTCGACCAGGTTCTAAATATGAAATGAAGCAGGCCAATCATGTGGTAGAACTTCATATACACAAGCTTCAGATGTCTGATGCTGGAGAATATACATGTGATACAGGGGACCGGAAATCAGTGGCTAAAGTCTGTGTTAAAGGTTGGTGTGAGCAACATGAGGATAGTGTAAGATGTTAAATGCACTTTGCAACTGAATGATGAAAGTTTATATAGTATAGCCTTTAAATATGTCTTGGTTTACATTCACTGTAAAATATATATAGGCTTAGGGCAAGGGTCCTTTGTTTTAGTTCATACCCAATGCTATGCAGAAAGCACCCTGGCATATTCAAATGTGAGTCATGGTGGTATCATGAGGTATCATGGTGTCATGGAGGTATCATGTTTAGGGTTAAGTATACTGGGCAGTCCCAGTTTATCAATACTTAAACACGGCTAAAAAAAGAAATTAATGACTTTCATAAATTGTTTATGGTCTGAAAACATTCAGCCAAACACGGTCTAGCAGTAATGTTGTAGAATAGTTTGTAAAATGTTGCTTGGACAGCTGAGGAAAAATGCATATTCGTCAGTTGTCTTCTAATGGAGTTGGTTTATGAAATTAAGAACAGCAAAAATGAGAAGCATTTGTGTCCATTGTTGTAGGTGGCCTATACATTTTATAAGCAAATATTTCACAGTGGAAAACAGATGTAGGTAACAGCAGCTAAATGTATATTTTTCCAAATCTTCTGCCTCAGAGCCAGAGCCATTCATTGTTGACCAGCTTCAGAACATTTCTGTAGAAGAGGGGGAAGATGCCATCTTCAAATGTAAAGTGTCTAAGGAAAATGCCCCAGATGTACAGTGGTACCTAGCTGGTGTTCCCCTGCAGTCCAATGAAATGAATGAGATTTCGTGTCATAAAGGGAAAATTCACACCTTAACACTAAAAAAGGTGTCAACGCAAGATACTGGGATCGTCAGCTTTAGAGTAGGGCAGAGTACAACGACTGCCGAGCTTAGCATTACAGGTAGAGTATATATATAGCCCTTTCATTGTAATTAATTATCCATTTTGGCCAAGAAGTCTTGGTAAATAGTAAATAGTATAAATAAACAAAGGATGTGTTTATTTTTTCTTACCCCAATATTATATTATAATGTCAAATGCAGCTGTCTCCTTAACATTCACCAAGAAGCTTCAGGCACTTGAAGCAGAAGAACAAGGAGTGGCTGTGCTTCAATGTGAGATATCCAAGGTCAATGTTCCAGTGGAATGGAGAAAGGAATCCAAGATCATCCTACATGGTGGGCGATATGACATCAGCATGAATGGATCTGTCCACACCTTACGTATTAAGGACCTCACCTTGGAGGATTCCGGAGATTATAGCTGTAGTGCCCAAAGTGAAATAACATCAGCCAAACTCCAAGTCAACCGTAAGGAATCTCTCCTATCGCTCATGCTAACCATAATAATATTTGTAACTAGTGATGGGCGAATCTCCCCCGTTTCGCCGAAAAATTTGGTGAAAAAAATTTGCGAAACGAGTCGCGTTATTGACGCGCGCCGCGTCGTTTTCATGTGAAAAAACGACGCAACGAAAACGATGTGTCAAAAACGCGACTCGTTTCGTTTCGCAAATTTTTTCGCCAATTCGCGAATTTCGAATTTTTTCGCAACTCGTTTTTTTCGGCAAATTTTTTTTGGCGAATTTTCGCTGGCGTTTCACGAATTTATTCACCAGCGGCGAATCGCGGGAATTCGCCGCGAATTCGCCCATCACTATTTGTAACCAGAATGAACTCAAACAGAAAACTAAACCTACTAATACATATTGTGGCAATAATTAATTTGTTTTAAAAAGTCTTCATATAAAAATATGTATGAACTATAGTTACAACTGAATTCAATGCTAGAAAATCAGAACAAAAGAAATAATCCAAAATAATGTATTTGATCCCTTTATAGTTATACCTATTAATCTACCAGCATGATGAAATAGATACCGTCTTTGAATCTGAAGGTCTTTGTAAAGTTGCCTAAGAACAAGGATGAAGTTGGTACATGAACTTAACAGTATTCCAGTTTGCGGTCCCAAATTTAAAGGTCCTAGATTTTAAGCCCTTAGAGAAATTAGCTCATACCTTCTAATATTCCATTTAAATATTTAACCATTATCGATTCAAGTGGAGCTGCATTTCTAAATTGCCCATTGTAGTGAAAAAAGCTTATCTTAACTTAGGGGCAGATTTAAATATTGGTCGAATTTGGAATGGAAAAAAAAATTAGAAATTCGACCAGGGAATAGTGGGGAATTAAAAAAAAATTCGGATTCAAATTTTTTAGCGCAATTTGATTGAACGAACGATCGAATAGGGAAAAATAGGGAATCGAATTCGAATCGAATATTCAAACGATTTATAAGCGATCGATCGAATTTTTCTCATTGGATTTTAGGGAATGATCCCCATTTCAGTAGGTTTAATCTGGCAAAGTAGGTGATCAAATTTAAATTTAAAGGGGAAGTATTCGACCATCGGATTTTCAAATATTCGAATAAAATTAAATTCGAATATTCGATGGTCGAATTTGGTCGAATTTGCCTAATTTGCATATTTGAAATTCGAATTCTAATCTTTTTGACAATTCGATCGAATATTCTAATCACTCATGTGAATTTATGTGAATTTAGTAAATCTGCCCCTTAGTGTTCCATATTGACTACACTAGAGGGCACTGGCATACTATGTCTCTTTGTACCTTTCCTTTGTGTCATTTAGCTGTAAATTCATGTCACAGAATGTATTTTCACAGTATATGCTATGTAACAATAAACATTAATTTATTTCCAGATATTAAAGTAAGTAATATTTTGAATAAAGGGGACAATCAACATCAGCAATTTTCAGGTGGCTTTACTTATCTTTCAGATGTGGTATTTGACAGTTATATTGAAAAATTGTTTATACATTTACTGTTGCTGTACAATATTGAAGGGAGGGAAGAGAGAAGGACGAGAATAAAACTATTATGACCAAAGCTTGCCACTATAATTGTGACAAAGCACATTGGTCACTATGGGTGTCATTTCTTCCATTGTTATTAATAGCCAGGGATAACTTTTACTTTGAGATGAAAACTTCTTGTTTATAAAAAGTTGTGTTGCCCATTCATGCAATATTGACTTAGGGATAATGGACACGAAACCTAAAGCTCATTATACAGATCAAAATCTAAGTTATTAAACAAACGGCCACATGTCTCACATGGAGGGCTCCAGTAGATTTGTTGGCCAAGAATTGCATCCATAGTGCAATGCACTCCTTAGCCAATAGGGTTTCCTCCTGGCCTGATATTGATTGTGAAGGTGTCCATTTTTGTCCCATTCATTAGTCAGGAGAGGCCAAATTGACAGCTAGTGTCTGGCACTGCATGGAAAATGCACTGTTAGTGGGACAAACACTTGGGACAAAAGAGAATGTGCATAGAAGGAGAGAGAAGGGTATTAATTAGCTTATGTAGACAATTAATGAGGTCTTTGAAGATGGCTATAGTAGAAACTATAAGGACCCAAGCAAACATATGAAGTGACCTTCAAAACCAAGGCACAAAATAACACAAAGTCCCAAACACAGGCCCTCATTTAATTAAACAAAACTAGTTATGGGGCAGCTGGGTTCTGTTGTCTCTGATGGCCCTAGAAGGAGGGGCTACCATATTAAATGATTTTCTGACTCTGACCTGTGCACTTGACCCTTGGCTTTAAATGGACCACCTTTGTGACTTTTGCACAGTATGTTCTTAATTGCTGATTGACTTCTAGGTAAGAAAGTCTGTCTGGTGTGAAGTTGGGCTCCATCCCAGAAACAAGGAGCTGCTGCAAACTGTTCCAGGTGTAACTACAATAAAAATAAACTATGTTTTACTTTCCAGACCTACCTGTAACATTCACCCAAGAGCTTCAGAATGTTGAACCAGAGGAAGGAGGCACCGCCATATTGGAGTGCAAAGTATCCATATCCAATGCCCATGTGGAATGGAGAAAGGGAGCTCTTGTTTTACAACCCAGTGCTAAATATGAAATGAGGCAAAGTGGTTGTGTCGTTGAATTGCTTATTCACAACTTGGATCTAGAAGACGGTGGGCCCTACACATGCAGTACAGAATCCGCACAAACAACAGCCTCTGTTTACGTTCAAGGTAACACAGTGCTTCTCTTCCTACTAATGCTTTGGACACCCAAAACAGATACAGCACTTTTGCTTATGCACCTGGTGCATTGACAAAAGGTCTCCGTTGCAGAAGCAGAATCAGGCACCTGAATGTCCCATTGCAGAAATGTTTTGGCACTCCTGTTAGAGGCATAAGCAACCGGCTACATTCCAAATGTAGTTCACTAATGGTGCTTGATCTGTTTAACAGAAAAGTTCTACAGGTATGGGACTGTTATCCAGAATGCTTGGGACCTGGGGTTTGCCTGATAAAGGATCTTTCTGTAAATTGGATATGCATACCTTGCATCTACTAGGAAATCATGTGAGCATTAAATAAACCAAATAAGCCAATTTTGCATTTAATAAGGATTAATTATATCTTAGTTGGGATCAAGTACAAGCTACTGTTTTATTATTACACAGAAAAAGGAAATCAATTTTCAAAATGTGGGTTATTTGATTATAATGGAGTCTATAGAAGATGACCATTACATCATTCAGAGCTTCAGTGGGTTTCCAAATAACAGATCCCACACCTGTACAAGATCTCCACTATTGGGGTCAATAACAAAAATAAAATTATAAATTTAGGTACAATTGATTTTTCCTGCATCTATGAAAGTATGTTCCAGTATGAGTGCTACATTTGTATGCAAGTGCCAAATGCTTGTGTTATAAATTCAGTTTAATTATTCATTCCACCTGGAACAGCTGTTCTACCTTTCTGTTTATGCTTCACGCAAAAATATTTTCCCACAAAAAATGCTCGTTGCAGATACATTTTCCATATTAGTTCTTTCCTGCTGCACAAACAACACATATTTGAACCAAAAGAGAATTGATGTTTCTTGACCATTAATATTCTATGTTGGCCCATGAAACACTATGAAACCTGCATAATAGGTCCTATGACATAATAATTGTCCATAGGAACAAAGAGCTTCAAAGGGTCTCTTAAGAGGCACAACCCCTTTTCCCTGTTCCCTAGTCTTTATTACCTGATGGTAAATTCAGTACATCTTTAGCTGACTTGTCTCTTTTCCCAGTAAGCACATTGAATATTTTAATGAAACATTTTCATTTTGAAGGCTCCTCCATGGAGCTTGGTGGCCTTTTTAATGTCTTCTGGTCACCTTCTAGAACTAACTAAAAGAAGAATAGTTTTCACTGCTATTTAATGCATTTTTTTTTTGTTTGTTTGATTTTGAAACCTGCCACAGAGGGTAACCTAGAGATAGTTACGGGTTTAAAGAACATGGACGTCTTTGCGGGGGAGACCGCCACATTCTCCTGCACGCTTTCCACTCATTGCACGAGGAAGGTACAGTGGTGGCTCGACGGGTCTCCCCTGCAGAACAGCTCAATGAATGAAATAGCTGTGCACAACTGCAACGTTCACACCCTAACCCTAAAAAATCTGGGAACCAATGACTCTGGAGTTGTCACCTTCAAAGCTGGGTCCCTCTTTTCTTCTGCTAAACTATTAATTAAAGGTATATAAAAAGACTAACATGTATATAACCAAGGGTTACTTAACTTACTTCTTAGTCTGGTGTTTCCCTGTGTATAATGTAGAATCAAGCTGTTAATAGTTTATTATACTTTACTGAGGAGTGAGGACTATATCATATATTCTTTTTAAATTACATTGCATTCAAGCTAATCAGTTTTAAGTAGGGTCAAAGGGGACATTTGCCTTAAAAGTTGTTTTAAGTATGTTGACAATTGCTAGGATTCCAAATCAGTCAACAGGCTATGGTCAACATGGTCAGCATGAAGGCTACTGTTTTTAATTAAGATTAAGATTTAATTAAGAGATTATTTACTATGCTATATACTCAATAGCAGATGGACTGTCACTGCCATTTCTTTTATTTATTTGTAACCTTGTTATAAGCTAGCCTTAGGGGACTCACCCTGAAGGCCAAATAAGCTAGGGTACTGTAAGTGCTTATTTGTGTCCTGGTACCCCTGGAACTATAGCAGGGTAACTGTTACCCCAATGTTTCTATATATCTGTAACC
>CM044441.1:4972567-4991581 GCA_024363595.1 Xenopus borealis | reverse complement strand
TTATTATGACCAATTAATTACTTTTTAAGTCCATAATGACATCTTTTACTCTACCTTAGTTTTTCAGCCACTGGCAATTTAATAATTTTCTTTTGACAGCAGAAATGTTTAGCAATGAGCAATTTTATTTGATCCATTGGTCCATGGGAAATAGTGGGACTTTATGCTAGTTGATTCAATGCAATGTGTGGTCTGTTTGAATCTACAGTACTAGTAAAGAACTTTTGAAACCTTTTAGAACATACTGAAGGTCTGAGACACATGAAGGTGGTCATTTAATAAAAATAGTAATATTTTCTTCAGGTCTAGTAGTGCTTAGCATGTAGCATGTAGTCTTCTGCAGAAAGTATTGCAACTTGTTAGGCCTCCTCTGATAAATAATATGGCCGTTAAGCTGATTCATGAGAATTATGCACATACTTATAAAATGGTTAAGTATATATATGGGGGTAGTGTAGATCCTTTGACAACTATGGTGGTAGTTATGGTAGTCTTTAATGTTTTTTTTATGCTCTGTCTTTCATACTGCATACAAAGAGCACCAGGTCTTAAGAAAATAGAGATGGAAATGGGTATAGTAGTTCGTGTGCCCCCGTATTGCTGTCCAACACTCTAGCACCTCTTCTTCAAAAATACACATTTCGTTTTCCTTTAAATAGCTGATTCTACTCAACACAATCAATGATTTGAGAAACCATAGATTCCACTGATCTTTCATTCAGGGAATTGTCAATTATTCTAGTTGTCTATGCACGGAATTCTGAATTTTTCTTCTGGGGTAGATTTCTGTAGCTCATTAAAATGATAATTATATGCAGTATCATTTAATTATATAACTACTGATGAAGACAAAGCACTATAGATGAAATGTTGAGTACTGTAGGTGCTGAAATTAAACTGGCAGGTTGTTGAGATATAGGGGCCTATTTACTAGCATTCAATTTCTTTTTTTTTGTTTCTTGAAACATTTTTTCTCTAGAAATCCCTGTTATTTTATTTCTTTAAAACTCTTCAAATTCTAGAACTCTTAAGGGGGGGTTATTTACTAAAATCTAAATATATCTCATTCTTTAAATAAAAAAACCACAATCAAACTGCTGTACCTGTGTTTATCTTATTCATTAATAAAAAATCATAATTTTTTTCTTTTTTTTTTCCCCGAATCACTCAGTTTCAGTCTTTTTCCTGAAAAAAACACAGATTTTTGCTCGAAATGGTTGGATTTTTGGGCTAAAGCCAGTGCAGACCACAGGAACTTCCAAATAGAATAGAGACCTCTGCTACTGATTTATACACAACCTCAGCAGGTCTGAGATGGTGGATTTTTGGATTTGGGCTTTTTGCAGCATCGGGCTTTAATAAATCTTGAGTTTGAAAAAAAAACTTGAAAAATAGGAGTTTTGCCCCAGATAAATTCAGGGTTTAGTAAATAAGCCCCTAAGTGTACAAAACATGAAAAGCTCCCAATAAAAAACCGATAGAAGTCATGGGAAGCTGAGCTAATTCTGTAGGACAACTTTACCCCTTAACTGTTGGTCTTTATAAAAAGATATTGCATAAAACAGCTCATATGTAAAATCCTGCTTCATTTAAATAAATCATTCATACTTTTTTAGCAGTATGTGCCATCGAATAAGCAAATTTGGCATCTTCGATCATCGAATACCGAATATTTGAATTATCGAATAGATCAAATGATCGAATATTCGATCATTCAATCATTCGATGATCAAAGGATTTTAAATTTAAAATTATATTCGAATGCCTACTTCGCCAGATTGAACCTACCGAATACCAATAGAAGCCTATGGGTACCCCTCCCCCCATAGGCTTCTTTTGCTCAAATACCATTCATACGATCGAACGCCTCGATCATTCAAAACGTACACATTTTTTGGAGGTTCGATGGAAAAAGTACAATTTTTTATCGTGAAATCGAACGATCGGTATTTGATTGTATGATTTAATTGAGAAATCGAATAACGAGGAAATTAAAGCCTAAAACTATTAGATAAGCATTCGATAGTCGAATGCTTATTGAATTTTGAGGGGATTCGAGGGATTTTATGGGAATTTTTGTAAATTTGCCCCAGAGTCTACATAACAATACTCTGCACTATATCTGTTGGAGAAAATCCCTCCTTAGATGCAATGGCGATAACAGCTTGCTTCTAGTGATGGGGAAACTACCAAGTGCCTTAAACATACATCCAATTTAAATTTATGAAAAACTAATGTTGTCTGCTGCTTTTGCACATCTTATTTACAGGCTTTAAGCACCTGCTGCTTCCATGTAAATATCTAACCGAATGCTTGAGTCATTTCCAAATATCACTTGTATTGTGCTTTCCACACATTATTAGATCCGTAGGATCTTCTAGAAGAATTTCTTCACTCTTTTTACATGTATTCAAGATACAGAGTGCACAGTTACACTCCCACAATGGATTTCAAGCAAGTGGTGTTTGAAATAGTGTTTGAAATAACAATTGACTTATTTTACATATAAAGTAGAAATTACATTAAAAAAACCTTCAAACTAGGACTATCATATCCTTTATGGGGAGCAGGCAGATTTTTCAAGCTGCCAGTTGCCATTCTGGGCATAAGACCAGATTGTCATGCCATGAAACATTCATACATTTCACAAAACATTGCTTGAGGAATAAGAGACTATTAATAGGTTTAATTATAATAAAGTGACAATGAATACAATATTTTAGAAGGTAGTTAGGAGGAGTGCACTACAACATTATAGTGTTACATCTTTTTAGAGAAAAGTACAGAGGAATACTGTAGCTATGGTGTGATGTTTATGGTATAGGGAAATAGTATGGGGGATATGCTAACATAGTTGTATGGTATCTCTGTCTATGAGCAGACATTGTGGCATTTTCCTGCTTAGTTGTGCTTATTACAGGGAAATTTATATCCAGATTTATAGTATCATACCCAATTCCTCATCTTCAATAATAACATATAGTGGACTGTTATTTTACACCCACTTATAGCTTATTGTATTAGGATAATAACACAAAGAGAAGACTATAAGAGTAAGTTACATTACCAGCTAATTTGATGCACAATGGAAAGTTAGAAACACTAAGGGGCAGATTTACTAAGCATGGGTGAAGGATTCGAATGCAAAAAATTTTAATTTTCGAAAAAATTTTGGGCTAGTTCGACGATCGAATTTGCTAAATTCGATCGAAACGAATGATTCCAATAAATCATTTGATAGAATCGAATTATTCGAATAAATCGAACTATTAAAATAAGAAAATCGTTCGACCATTCGATGGTCGAAGTACTTTCCCTTTAAAAACATTTTCGATTGCCTAGTTCGCCAGATTAAACCTACTGGGGGTCATTTATTAACACTGGGCAAATTTGCCCATGGGCAGTTACCCATGGCAACCAATCAAAAGGCTGTATTAATTGTTCTACTTGCAGCTGGCTTTAAAAAGCTAATCACTGATTGGTTGCTATAGGTAACTGCCCATGGGCAAATTTGCCCAGTGTTGATAAATGAGCCCCACTGAGTTCCTATATTTGCCTGTGGGAAGCTCCCATAAGCTTTTTCTTAAGTGTTTTTGATCGAATAGAAATAATCCGATTTCTTGAAAAAAAATGTACAAATCGTACAATTTGTCTAATTTTTTTGTGAAATTGGATGTTTTGTATGATTTTTTCGTGAAATCTGGTGCTATTCGATCGTTTGCTATATCGAATAGCGGTAAAATCCTACGAATTCGATTTCATCGGATTTTACTTCGTGAAAAATACCCTAAATTCTGCCCCTAAATTTCAGAATAATCAAACAGAAAATAAATGCATATTCAGCACTGAATATACGTTCTATAAGGAACTGATGTATATAACAATTCACTGGATTTGGATTTTGTTCCGTCACTAAAATTGCTAACAAAGGCTTAATCCACCTACCATGCCGCTTGCTGGTTAACACAAATCGCTTAATTGCTTTTTGCCAAAAAAAGCTGTCGCTGTCATTTTCATCAAGACCCTTTAATGCATGTCCAATTTGACATTGGTTGACAGATCCAACCATTGAGGTGGTCAGCCCAATGAAGGACCTTGCCATTGATGAAGATGACACCGCAGAGTTTATCTGCCAATACTCTAGACCAGTGAAAGCCCATTGGAAGAAAAATGACCTAGAAGTTTGTGCCGATGGGGAGAGAATCACTATCGAGCAGGACTGGAATGTAGCCAAGCTGACCATTAGATCTGCTGTCCCAGAAGATAGAGGAGTCTATGTGTGTGAAGCTGATGGCACTAGAGTTGTGGCTGTGCTTGACGTTGAAGGTGAGGTCTTCTAGCACCAGTGGAAGACTGTCTGCCTATTGCTAACAATACATTGCAGCAATCCACCAATTTTGTTTTAAAATAAGAAAAAAATTACTTTTCATAGAGTTTTCTTGAGCAAAGTTAATACATCTCAGATATTCAATATGTACCAGCCCAAACATTAATGATCTCCCTTGTCATTCAGTTGGTTTGAAGAAAGACTTGGGTAATTATTTAAAAAAATAGACATTTGGAATACTGATATTTTTAGTTAATTTCAAGCAAATTTGAAGACCAGAAGACAATTTTGAGATTGGATTATGTATTTAGCTGAAAGGGACAGATGGCAGGATAATCTTGTATTGTATGGTTTCAGGGATAATAATCTAATCTTACATTGTCTTGTTCGGTCATTGCTATGAAGCATAAATTAAATGCATTCTTTTTTTAACAAGATTAGATTTTTTAAAATATGTTTTTATCATAGCATTTACAGTTAAAAGACTTGACTAAAAATAGTTTTTATATAAGAGGTGTGAAGAAAACCATCCTTAAATAAAGAGGGCTTCTCAGTGGACTGCTGGCTTATTTTGTGTTTATACGAACTGAAAGTAGAATGGGACTTTACTTTCTTTTTTTTTTCTTTTTCTTGCTTAGTGCAAATAATAAAGTAGAATTAAAAAAAATAAATTTCCTAAATGAAACAAAAAAATCTATGTTTAGTAGGGATGCACCAAATCCAGGATTCAGCCTTTTTCAGCAGGATTCTGAGTCAGCCGAATCCTTGTACCTAGCCAATCCAAATCCTAATTTGCATATGTAAATTAGGGGCAGGAAGGGAAATCGCGTGACTTTTCGTTACAAAGCAAGGAATTAAAAACATTTTTCCGCTTTTTCCTCCCTACCCCTACCTAATTTGCATATGCAAATTTGGATTTGGCTCATTATTCCTCTGAATCTTTCATGAATGATTTAGGGATTCGGACAAATCCCAAATAGGGGATTTGGTGCATCCCTATTGTTGAGGATAAGCTTTATTTATTAAGTCTATGTTGAAAAAGGGGGTATAGTGCCCCTACCACATGTCCCTACCAAAAGCAAGAAAGATACCAGCACTTATGAACATATATTCAATAAGATGATTTGCCATATTAGAGTATAAAACAAATCAATATGCTGACTTAGTAGGGTGATGTCATAAATGCAATACTTGCTCATGATCTAGTAACCCAAAGCAGCCAATCAAAAGACTATTTTGATTTTGATTGGTTGTTCTGGATTAGTACAGGTACAGTTTTGTACCTACAGTAGCTATACATAACATTTGTTATTTGTATCTGGAATTCTTATGATTTGTGGATGTTATACCCACCTTTCTGCCACCACAATGTGCATGCATCACCCTGGAGTGTTCTGAAGAGCATCTGATCATTCACTGAAATCAGCCCACTGAATGAATTACTATAAATGATTCCATTTGTTCCTACTACAGGCAATACTTGTACTTTAGTACTTTTCATTTCATATGAGTTTTAAGCCTTAGATTTTTTAACAAACACAATCACAATTGCTAGTTAAGTGAAACAACCCCAAATTTGGTTTGCTCAATATAGAACCCAAAAACATTCTTTGGAGTTTGTATAGAATAATGCCAGACATTCTTATGGTATTCAATAACTAAAAAGAAAATGCGTCCATTATTCAATAACCCATACACTAGCCCTCAATACTAATTCTTAGGTCTTAACTTTTGACACTATTATGTTCTGGACATTTTATTAAGGCATGCAATCCACCAATGTATGCAAAGCCTTTCTCAGTCTCACTGAAAACCACTAAATCAGAGTCTTCCTGTGATACAGAGAAACTATAAAATGATTTGTCATGAGCTGCTACTGGATAAGAAATATATAATGGGGGCCAATTTAGGTCATAACCACCTTGATAGATTATACAGTAGTATCAGCTAAAAAAAGTGACATTTCTACAGTGAGCTATAAGGAAATTATAATGTTTTTCATGAACAGAGATGATTTTCAATAAATCCAACCATCTTTCAACAGATGGTTAAAGGCAAAGATGCCACAAAGAGGGACTAAGAAATGGAAAGTTCCATCAGTAAGGAACAACCTGGGATGTGGTAGTTGCTTAATCATTGTTGCTCTATGTATGTCCACATTCAATTCATTCCTTGGCCTGGTGGGCGAAATATTACATAAGCCATAATTAAGTCCATATCCAAATTCCAAGATCTGCTTGCTTTGGAAGTCTTCCAGACTATCAGATCTTCCCATAGTTGTCCATTTTTAATCAATGTGATTACTTCAGCACAGTTTGGTCAATATGGAAAAGGGAACCAACCACTGTGTGAGGCTGGTTGTCTTTCATAAATGGAAAAAGCTACACATCAAAACTTAAATGAAAGAGATAAACCATAGTCCTAAATACAATATATTTTCCTGAAATAACCACTGTATAAAAGTCCTGTGCAGGTATTGTTGCTGTCTTGATTTTAGTAATCAAGGTTTTTCTTTTGTTTATTTATTTTTTGTTTTGTTTTGTGCAAAAGCCAAGAATAAAGTACTGCAAGAACTGGAGAACATAGATGCAGTTGAGGGAGGTGAAGCTCTTTTTGGTTGTTATTTGTCTAAGCCCGAGCGCTACAGCTATAACTGGCTGTTAGATGATGAACCAGCAAAGACATCAGAAAACATTGAGATGATTTATTTTGAAAATGGTCGTAGGCATCTTCTTTTACTGAAGAACCTCACCACTCAAGATAGCTGCAGAGTAACTTTCATAGCGGGTGATGCTGTCACTTCAGCCTTTTTGAATGTGCAAGGTAAGCACTAGAAGATACATTTGGGCTGACATAACAATGCATTCTTTCATCATGCATTTATAGGTGACGCTGGGGTACTGGGAGATAGACCCTCTGAATTTATGTTTTATTTTACTGCTAAATCTTTTTTTAAATTGTAACTTTGAAATGAAAGGGCAGATTTATCAAAAGTTTATCAAGTCTTTACCCAATTTGACTTTTTTTGCAGCAGACATTGCAAATTCAAATTCAGGTTTCCAAAACTCAAATTTTATAGTTTTATTAACCTGAAACTTGAATTAATGTTCATGTAGTCAATGGGGGTTGTGATTTTTTCTTAATTTAAGCTATTTTTCAGTGTGGGTTATTAAGACTAATTCTAAATTTGGTAGACTTTTTTTGACTTTTGAAAACCAAGACATTTACATTTTGGTAAAACTGATCCTTAAAATTAAGGAAATTAAACTGCACCCATATGATTTTGACTAGTATATCTTTTTCCATTTTCCATATATTTCCATAACTGAAGTAAACATTGGCCTTCTACTGTGCTATTGCATTCTTATAAATGTTTGTACATAAAGAGTAACAGTAAAAAAGCAATATTATAAAATCAAGGAGGAATTTGCTCTACTATTGACAGAATACAATAATTTCCATGTAGTAATAATAATAATAGTCATAATAACAACAACAATAATATTTAAGCATAAAATTATCTATAATTCTTGAAATATTTTTTAAGATGTCTTTACAGCACCTTTGCAGTATACAGTATATTTTGACTTTTACATTGTATCATGTATTTTAGTTTCTTTCCCCAATGAAAAACCACATTTTAAAGACTCAGACATTAATTAATAATTTGTAGTATTGGTTACAAGTTCCTATATGTTCCAACTTCATGCCTGAGTTGAATTTGTGCCAGCGTAATCATATTTGTTTACCATGTTATAAAGCAACTCATTTGGAAAGTGCTAATTAAGTTGTCAGATGGTTTTATTCTTATGGTGGTTGAAAAAGGGTACTGAATTTTATATTTATTTTTTATTAATCATTTAATACCAGAGTAATTTGGGAGTAGAGTGAAACATTAGATTAGTAATTAAATAATGTTATTTAATTATTGTTCATCTAATGTACAGAAATAAAATTGTAATAAATATACTTTAGTAGGACCTTTGCTTCAATTAAGTGCTCAAAATATTTCTTAATACATTTTTGTACTGCAATTGTTTTTCAAATATATTAAGAAAAATCATTTTACAATACCAAATTGAAAATACTCCAACATTAATACTGAAAAATATTTTGTTTTGTTTAAATGGGAGGTTAGTGGTATTTTCTTTTTGTACTATATTACTAAATGTCTTTATCATATCGGTGGGTGCAGATGATCTGTTATTCTGATTATTGCATTTCTGCTTTTTAATTTAGAGTTTTTTTTGTTGTTTGCAGTGATGCACTGAACCCAGACATAGGATTCAGCCAATCTCAATAATTTTTGCAGGATTTGGCCAAATCCTTTGTATTCATTTGAATTAAATTGAAAATCTTAGGGGCAGATTTCTCAGAGGTCGAAATGTACATTTGAATGTATTTAAAACTCAAATGTTAAGAAAAAACTCAAACGTCTAAAATTCAAACGACTGTTACTGACAAGAAATATCAAATCAAATTCTAATGAAACTCAATTTGAGTTTTTCTCAGAAAAATATCAGGAAATCAACATCTTAAAATTGGTCAACGGACCTCTGCCATTGACTTTATTATTAATCAGTTCGGCAGGTTTTAGGTGAGGTGGTTGAGGTGAGACAAATCTCACATTCAAATATACATTCTAGTTGGCGCTTTTAAATTCAAATTTTGAGTTTTGACACAAAAAATCGAATTTGAATTTACCATTCGAGTCTTAATAAATCTACCCCTTAAAGTCACTGTATGACTTTAAAGTTCTGTACAACTTAACCCAATATTTTATTGTTGACAAATAATGCTCATTTTTTATTTCTCTCATATTTTAATATATAAATTATGGCTTGGACTTGATTCAATATTCATCCAAAGATTTTGTGGAGAATTTGATATTTGCTCAAATCCAAAATCCAAAACACTATTAATTTATTAATGAGAAGTGATCAACTCCTCATTGTAAGGCTCCTCAGTTATGGGATTTCTTGGCAGGTGATTCCAGTGGTGACCATTAAAAAGTTTGGGAGTTTTAACCTTAGCAAAGAAAGTTATAACTGAAAGATTGCCCTTATAACTATGCAACTATTCGCACAGAATGTCAGTCAATGGTCTATAATGCATTGGTATGCATAAATCTCTTTTTCAGTCTCAATTTAAAAAATCCATTGTAAAGTCTAAAGTAAATAATAAATATAAAACTTTCACAAATGCTGAAAAATGTTAAAATCTAAATAATATTTATCTCTGTAATTATTTATATAGAAACTAATATTCTTATATATTAAATTAAAGCATAACTTTGTCTTTGTTTTCAAACTGAAGTCCTTGTTCAGGCAGATGGCCTACAAATGTTTCAAAGTTGTGTTGGGTTATTACATTCAAAACGGCATTAAACTGCAAGAAAAAGTCTTTTAATTAGTTAATTCTAAAAGTGGTCATTAAAATACTGGTTTGGTGGTGAATAATAAGATGCAAAGAACTTGTTTTATACTCTCATTTAGCAAAAATTTAGAACATTGCACTATATGTTTGAATCCAGGATGGCGCTTGGAAGTTCTGAAGCCTCCTGTAGACACTGAAGTCATTGCTGGTGGCCAGGCAACCTTTAGCTGTATGTTAAGTGAAGCCATTCCAGTAAATGAGGTTGCTTGGTATTTTAATGGAGTAGATATCCAACCAGATGAAAACTGGACAATGCAGGTAGATGGAAATGAGTACAAGTTATTTCTTAAAGACGCTCAACTACATCATTTGGGAGAAGTGGCATTTGCTTCAAGAGATGTAGTGGCATCAGCCAAAATTTCTGTTATTGGTAAGTAAATTCCTTGTTGTCTTGAATTATATTAAGGAGAAGAAATCAAACAGCAACATTTTTGGTCTCTCTCTTTCTAGAAGCTTAGAAAACAATATTTACAGACCAAATTTTTTTTTCATATTTCAGCATCCTATGTTCTTCTTTAATAAAATGTAGAACACACTAGCTTGTAATGTGTACTGCAAATCCCCCACCGAAACAGATATTTTCACATCACTGACTATTTTTCATAGCATTATACTCATTGGGACTCTGTTGTGCCTTTAGCCTTACCTGACCCTCCAGAAGAGCCAGAAATTGTAAGTAAAAGCAGCCGGTCTTTGACACTCTCTTGGTTTGCACCGCTGAGTGATGGTGGTTCTGCCATCCTAGGATACAATGTTGAAATAAAAGCCCCTGGTAGTGACTGGAAGCAGTGCAACAAAGAAATGATTCAAACAATGGAGTATGTTGTGGATAATCTTGTACCAGGCGAGGCCTACAGATTTCGTATTTCTTCCATAAACAAACATGGAGCTGGGGAACCTGTTCATTTACCTCAAACGGTACAGCTAGGTGAGAGTGAGTGGTCTTTGTAGCACAAGCCACAAATAAACATTTTTTAAAAAGCTGTGTAGAAGATCTACGCTCGCATGGCTTTTTGATTAATTAAGTCTCTGGGCTGCATTTGTTATAAGATACATATATTAAATAATTCTCCTTCATACAGCTAAGGAGACTATATGCTATCAGTATTTTCAATGGCTGTCAATGTTTCTAAACATAGATTTACTGTTCTAAGCTTGAAATTGAATTATTCACTTGAGTTTTTCTTGACCTTAGCAGTTGGTGTCTATTTCCACAATGCAAGAATTATTAGTTTTGCCACTGCATGGCTTTGAAGCAGTTTAATTTGTATGCTTACAGACCCTTTGCATTGTTATACATATTGTTCCTCTCTTCTGTTTCAGTTTTATAATATAAAAAATGTTTATTTTAGTTGTTTTTATATATGTTGTGCAATTTTGTTGTTATATTCAAAAACCATAGAGCTACTTCTTTAGCTCAGTGGTCAGTTAGTTTGCAGCAAATAATTACTTTCCTGATGGTTTTTTTTGTGACTTCTGAAGTATGGAATGTTGTACTTAAAGGGGTGGATCCCTAGTATGTCATAGAATGGCTAATTCTAAGCAACTTGTTAATTGGCCTTCATTTTTTTCTTTTTTACAGTTTTTTTTATTATTTGCCTTCTTCTTCTGACTTTTTCCAGCTTTTAAATGGTGGGGCCACTGACTTCCATCTAAAAAGTAAATGTTCTGTAAGGCCACAAAATTTTTATTATTGCCGCTTTTAATTACTCATCTCTATATTCAGGCCTCAACTATTCATATTCTGGACTCTTATTCATATCAATTCATGGTTGCTAGGGTAATGTGGACCAGATTGCAGACATTGGAAACTGGATAGCTGTTGAATGAAAAGCTAAATAACTCAAAAACTACAAATAATAAAAAATGAAACCCAATTGCAAATTGTCTCAGAATATCACTCTCTAAATCATACTAAAAGTTAATATCAAGGCATACAACCCATTTAAAATATCTGTGAACTGCAAAATTTATTTTTCCATGATGAATTGTATTCAGGTACCAGCACAAATACAGTACTTTTTGTACCCCAAATATTTTGTTGGAGTGGTGCATTGAGATAAAAGTCCTGGATTCTTCATGGTATCAGAACCAGTTTTTTGGGTAAAGTTGTGCCTGTCTTTATAATGCAATCCATAGATGTTAACCGCTTTTCCTTGGCTCCTCTCCTACTGTCCAATATCATACTGGGCATCCATTATCTTTTGTCAGTAACTATGCAGAATGTATATATATTTTATTGTTCATTTGTCATGTTCCTAGGAATTTTTAGGCATTCTCCTCTGTCTCCAAACTCTGCTTCAGTCAGAGAAGAGATTTCAATTGACCCAAAGCAGTGAATGGGCAGCAGCTTGCAGCCCAATTTGGTTGACATTTCTAGCTAAATTTTTAAAAGCTTATGTCAGACAGGTCGGACAAATATTGGACCCTAAGAAGTCAGTTTATGCACTGGCCATATGATACAGGTCTTAATTAATTAATTCTTCTTGTGGATATGTTGTGTCATATTTATACCTTATTTATTTATTCATTATGTGGTTTTGATGGAATTTGTTGTAAATGTATGGTTGACATTATACTGTATGGAGTATTATGATCAAGGTATATGTCCTTTGGTTGAACACTGTAGGGAAAAACATGTAAAGTATGTTAGCAAGGCTCACATTCTTTTGATTATTAAAAATAAAGATACATTAGCTACACATGCTGACACATCAGAATTAAATTAATTCTGTCTCTTGAAAGCTACACAAGTCCAATACCAAACCCACTTTTAGGTCACTACAGACAGAGAGTACTATTATATAGTACTGCATTAAATAAGCTTGTTTATTTTTCAATGTTTCTGCATATCTCAGTCTTCTGTCAGTTACATTTATTTACTTTATATTGCAGAGCACCCTATCACTATAAAACGCCAACTGGAAAACAAAAGTGTAAAGGAAGGTGAAACTATTCGCCTTGAGTGTGAATTGTCTAAAGAAACTCGGGATGTCAAATGGATAAAGGGAAGCGAAATACTGACTTCGGGGGGAAAATATGAATTCATTTCTCAAGGGAGAAAACAAGTTCTGATTATTCATAATAGTTCATCAAATGATCAAGGCTCCTACACATGTGCAACTTCATCAGGAGAAAAAACAACTGCCACCATTTCTTTGGAAAGTAAGCAAATTATTTTTAAGTTACTTATGGCTATATCTGGGTTGGCTGAGATTATAATTCTTTTCCCCACATCGCAGTGCCAAACGAATTTATAACAAATGGATGCCAGTAAGAACTAATGCAATTTTATGAATGATTTTTAATAATTTTTCTCATTAAAATAGAAATTGATGGGGAATTATTTCCCCATGCTTTTCCACTTCAGAATCTTCCAGTTTATCAAGCTGAGAAATTCACTTATTCAAATAAAACAAATAATTTTTTTCTGGAATATTGGTGACTAGAGAAAATTGGTTTAAATTTTAGCAAAAAAAATCATATTGCCATGGCAGTATCAGCATAATATCCAGGGAAATATAAATTCTCCCTAGAAATGTAAATACTGCCTTATCCGTGAACAAGAAGGTAAGTGAATAATGGTGAAAAAACTAGTGAAATGTTATCAAAAAAGACTTTTCATTGGCTAAATAGGCAAAATGGGTAATGAAAGAAAAATAGGTGAACAATGATAAAATGTTGCTTTTAATTATATGAACTTTAATTGAATATGTAAAATATATGCATGTTTGAATGCAAAATATATACAAAGCTTGAATCCAGTTCTATACAATTAATTTCTTAAAAAATGCTTTGCTCTTCAGAACAAATAATCACTGAAGTCATGAGCATACAAGAGATTTTTGGTCTGGCACAAGAACGAACTGACATCAGAAATGAAGATGAAGAGAGCTCCCAGCCAAGTCTCCCACCAGAGGCTGCTCAAGAAGGGGATCTCCATTTATTATGGGAAGCATTAACAAAGAAGCGGAGAATGAGCAGGGAACCTACATTGGATTCCATCTCTGAGGTGCCAGAAGAAGAAGAAAAGCGTAGGCAGAAAAAGGAAGCAGACAGGCGCTCAGATTTTTCAGGGTACACTTCTGATGATTTGACTAAAACAAGTGAAGCTGATTTTTCTGTTACAAGCTCGGATGACGAATCACGAGCTGGAACTCCATCTTTGGTGACTTATCTTAAAAAAGCTGGCCGCTCAACCATCACACATGGTTCCAAAGTTCACACAGTGTCTGAAAACAAATTTTTTAAACACTTTGAGACCAAGGAAATTGAGCACACGGAAATCAAGGAACCCCCACCCACACAAGAACCTGAGATTTCGGATATATTTCAAGATGATGACCCAGCACTGGATAAGGCAGCTGTAAAAATTCAAGCTGCATTTAAAGGATATAAAGCAAGAAAGGTGATCAAACAACAAGAATGTCCTTTATTTGCAGAAACATTTAAAGATTTGACTGTTGAACCAGGAGGAACAGTCCATCTTGAATGTGTAGCTATCAGCAAAACTGACATTACAGCTCAATGGTTGAAAGACAATAAAGAACTCTCTGATGGCCGCCATTATCATATTGATAATTACCCTGATGGAACCTGTTCTTTGATTATTACTGCTGTGGAAACCACAGACACTGGAAAATATACATGTGAAGTCTCTAACAAGTTTGGTGCAGTTTCACATAGTGCTTGTTTGGTAGTAGGAAGTGGCTTAACTGAAGTTACTCTAAAACCAAAGCCTTTGATTGCTAAGCATGGCTCAGACAGTGAAACAGAGAGTACGTCAGGAAGTGATTTGGATGATGCTTTTCGGAAGGCAGGCAGAAGGCTTCATAAGATTTTTAAATCCAAGACATCCCTTGAAATGTCTGATGTTGAAGAAGAACTATTTGTCAGTGCTGACGAGGGTGACTTACCACCTGTAGACCAGCAAACCTACAGAGAGGATGATAAATATATTTACATCAAGTTTGAAGTCATGTCAGAAGCATCCATTGCTGCTAAGAGATTCAAGGAAATGTTCTCTGCAATGGGCATCCCTGTCAAAATAGATATTTTGGACCAAGGTGCAAAGAATATTGAGCTACGGATTGTGAAAGTAGAGGCAGGAACCACTGAGCAGCAGAGAATGGCGGCAAGACATCAAATGACCTTGTTGACATCTGATACTGGTGAGTATTTTTGTTCCAAAAGTGTGGAATTATTTTATTTACAGGGCAAGAAGAACAAACAAGTGAGTTAAACAAATCCAATAAGATAACCCCAATTAATGGCATGATTGTTTTGATTATTATAGATTTTTTGCTCAGTTGTAGGTCATATTCTAGATATTTTGTTAATTTATACTTTTTGTTGATATTGGTAGGATTTTTCAATACTTTTTATTTCTATGAGTAATGCATGTTTGTTCATGCTCCCAATTATACTGCTGTACTTCAGAACCATTGCTATTGATGTGATTTGTTTTATTTTAATTCAGATTTCTTGTTTTTTTGTATAATAGCTAGTAAAATAAAAAAAACAATATTTGAAAACTCTTTCTTTCAGCTCCCATTTTTATTACTGAACTTCAGAACCAAGAGGTACAAGATGGTTATCCAGTCAGTTTTGATTGTGTTGTTATTGGAAAACCAATGCCATCAGTACGTTGGTTCAAAGATGGTAAAGTGATTGAAGAGGATGACCATTACATGATCAATGAAGATCAAGAGGGGTGCCACCAACTTATTATAACTGCCGTAGTCCCCATAGACATGGGAGTCTATAGATGTCTGGCAGAAAATAGAATGGGGGTATCTTCAACTAAAGCCGAGCTGAGAGTAGACTGTAAGTGACAAAACTACTTTGTAATGCTGTTGTTAAAAAGGGGGACTACCTTATATGGCCTGTTCTTGAGTTTTGAGACATGTATGGATGTAAGTAACTTTGTATATAGTGTCATTGCATGCTGAAGCTTCCTAAGGAGACCAAAAGAATACTATAGAGTGCATGTATGTAGTAATGGTCTTATAATATTCTAATGGTCTGCTTTCGGGTGCAAAAATGAATTACCCTATATGCAAGGAATCCTTTGAACTTCCTGTTTGGAGAAAATAAACAAAAAAATGGAAATAAAAGAAAAAAATTGTGAATTAATTTTAATTTGATTTAGTTACAGGTTAAAAAAAACAGAGAAAAAATTCAGGGAGTAATTTATGTTTTGACTTTCTATTTTCCTGTAGTAACCAGTTCAGATTATGACACTGCAGAGGCAACAGAAACATCCTCTTATTTCAGCGCACAGGGATATCTGTCCAGGTAAATCCTCTTGCAAAATAAAGTGCTTAAAATATTAAGAGAGATTATTAACAGTTGTGTTTCAACTCAACCCTTGTTTCAGTGAAGCCATGTGTGAAAATGCAATGGTGTCAGCAAGGTCCCACCAAAGAATTAGTCATTGCGGTAAACATTGTAACATCTCTCATTACCTTTGAACATTAAAAAAGGTGACAACTGTGCTTCTACTGAAAATAAAGCATAGATTTGGAATTTTTGTTGCATTGCAGTGGGAGTGGTCATCTAGCCTGGCTTCGAATCAGGAGGATGGTATCACTCAACTATAACCATTCTTCTATCTGTTCTTCATTTTGGCTTAAAGGGAACAGGAGGGCCTGGAATCTGCCACCGAACAAGACCAGCTTCCTCAGGTTCTGGAGGAGCTACGAGACACAATGGTTGCTCCAGGGACTCCACTTACTAAATTTGAGATAAAAGTGAAAGGTAAAAAGACCACTGTGTTCTCAACTAATGTCAACTAATAATATTAAAAATTATTTTTGCTAAACAGGCAAAATGGGTAGATGAAAGGAAAATAGGTGAACAATTATAAAATGTTGCTTTTAATAATAGGATCTTTAATAGAATATGTAAAATATATGCATGTTTGTAATGTCAAATATAGACAAAGCTTAAACCCAGTTGTGTACAATTCATTTCTTAAAAATTATTTTCTCTTTAGAACAAATAATCACTGAAGTCATGAGCATACAAAAGATTTTTGGTCTAGCACAAGAATGAAAAATACCACTGTGTTGTCATAGTAAACAAATAATAATTTTAACAAAACTGCAGTTGTTGGCTCTAAGACAGAAATCCAATATGGCAGGTCTTACACTGTCTTAGACAGACTGCATTTCAGAGTACCCAAAGGCTCTAGTTCTTTTGATCTAATTGCACACACTTGCCAAGAGATGTCCAGTGTCTGAGTATAACTGCTTGTATTTCAGGTTACCCAATGCCTCGAGTCTACTGGTTTAAAGATGGTCAGCCCATCCATGCCTCTGACAGAATATTAATGACTGACAAAAAGAAACTGCATGCACTGGAAATTCTGAATGTGACAAAGGAAGATGCCGGGGAGTATTCAACTTACATCAGTAATTCAGCTGGCTCTGCATACTCATCTGCCAGACTTTCTGTCAAAGGTAGGTTCTAGTTGTAAAAGGGATTACTGTACTGGTACAATGATGCATGTAAACTTCCATGTTAACGAAAATTATGCCTTCAAAGCGTCTTCTTAAAGGAGAAAGCTACCAAGGCAGACGAGTGCCAATAGATTAGCCACAATAGTGCAAGCTAGAATGCTATATTTATTCTGTCTAATACTTTGCCATACCAACTCTCTGTTTGTTTAGGATAGCAGCTGCCATATTAGCTTGGTGTGAAATCACTTCCTGCCTCAGCCTCTCCCTGCTTGCTCATATATTGGGCTTAGATTACAGCAGAAAGGGGAGGAGGGAGAAGGGAGGGAGGGTAGGAGGTAGGGGGAGAAGGAGAAGGAGAGAGGAGCAAAACGAGCATGCTCAAGTCTATGCCTTGGAGGTTAAGCTGAAAGAAGGAAGTCTGATACAGAAGCCCATGTGTACACAATAGAAGAAAAGAAAAGCAGAGTTTCTTTGGACAGATGACTCTGAGCAGCATTTCTCTGAGGGTTTACTGGTGTATTTATATAGAACTTTAGGACAAAGCTTACTTAGTGTTATCCTTTCCTTCTCCCTTAAATGTTGCCCCAAATATTTCTTGGTCTTGACCTGGTTCCCAAAATTACTTAAAGAATCTCATCAGACTCTTGTTGATATTATGTTGTCTTTTTTGTTAAAGGGCCAGATGAGCTACAGAAGGACAAGCCAATGGAAGATGCAGGAGGTCAGTGGATCCTTTGTGATATGGTTTGACTGGTATAAGACCAGTGATCAGCACTGAAATTGCATTAAAATTGCTTTATAATTCCTACTTGTCAAGGCGAGATGTGAAGCTTCTTCCCAAATAACGGAATCCTATGACCAATATGATTTCCTCCATTTGTTAGGAAATCATAGGCTCATGAGGCATTGAAGGAGCCAAGCATGCCTGGCATTTGTCCATGCAGCAAGTACTCTCATATGTCACTCGGCACAAATTAGTTGCCTTTTTACATGTGTTAATGGTCATCTAATTTCCACTACTGGAAGCAACTGGGAATCTTATAGTCACAACGCTATGCTTTGATGGTTTCATTAATTGTTTGAAATTATTTTATAAATTTATATAGTTTGCGGCATTTACCCCAATTAAACATTATAATAATTTATTTCTAACTTATAGTGTGGACATGAAAGTCCTAAACAAATAAAGTGTTAATAAGTTTACTTTCATTTCAGGATGGCTAAGTCAGCTATATTTTACCCAATATGTGAGTTTCCATTCCAACCCTTCCATGATAGTGGAACAGACAGTTCTACTTAGAGCTAGCACCCCAAGCAGTCAGAAGCCCCATCTAGAGAGTAATAAGTGCTAGTCATGAGTAGACTTGGTATAGGAAAACTTTTTCATAAAAAAAAAATCTACGGCTGGTTTTAGGCTGAGAGCTGACATGCTCCACTAACGATGGCTGTCAAATCTGCATGTCTTCTTTTTTTTGATAACCCACAGGTGGAGAGAAGCCAGTACCACCAATGTTCTTGGAAAGATTCACAAACAAAAAAGTACTGAAAGGAGCCAGTATAACCTTATCCGTGAAAGTTGAAGGTAATAGACCATGCTTATCTACTCCAAAACGACTTAATGAGTTGTGTAAAAAAAGTCTTCTGAAGAGTCAGTGTATACATATAGTACATAAAATGTATGAATATACATAGTGTCTATAGTAGAACTGGATATAATAGCCTTTGGGGTGGGTCTGTGACTGTGGGATAGCAGGTATAGTAGGGAGAGATGGTGCCTATAGTAACAGT
>CM044441.1:4948708-4964669 GCA_024363595.1 Xenopus borealis | reverse complement strand
GATTCATTAAGAATTCCACTACTTCATTAAACATTTTACAAAGGGACTAAGTTTTACCTTATATACCTTATATAGGCAAAACCTGTTTTATCCTGCTTCCACTAAGGTATATTGGAGATATAAGAGATATTGCGCTTTGGGTCCTACGGGAGAAAAGCGCTTTACAAATGTTGTTTGTTGTTGTTGTTGTTGTTGGATGGAGGATAATGTCTGAGCATCATAAAAAAAAAGTTTGTTAATAAAGTCTGCCATTGATGGTTCTTTTTGGCAGCCTCACT
Organism: Xenopus borealis; assembly: GCA_024363595.1. NCBI lineage: Eukaryota > Metazoa > Chordata > Amphibia > Anura > Pipidae > Xenopus > Xenopus borealis. Next base: position 4,964,391 of record CM044441.1, on the reverse strand, counting down.
CCGTGTCCCTGGAATGACAGGGATGGATAGTGATGATGAAACGAAGACCCCTTCAGCATCACCACGCCATGGAAGGTCCAGGCCTTCCTCAATTGCTGTTGAGTCTTCCTCAGAGTCAGAAGATGGAGACTCTAGAGGAGAGGTAAATCTACCCCTGAATGAAACATGACAATAATGACTGAAGGAAATCTCAATATTACTGCTTCATGAGGAGACCTTATAACAGAACTATCATTTTTGTGACCACAGATATTTGACATCTACATGGCGTCTGCTGATTATAACCCAATTGTCGCAGATAAGGAATCAATAACCTTGAAAGAGGGTCAGTACGTGGAGGTTCTAGACTCCGCTCATCCCCTCAAATGGCTAGTCCGAACAAAGCCGACCAAGTTCAGTGCGTCCAGGCAAGGTTGGGTCTCACCAGCTTATTTGGATAAGAGACTGAAGGTAACATTGGATTGAATTGATTGGAAGTTTCTTTATGGTTAGAAGCATAACAATGATTGATGGTTGGCCTTTGATGTCTTTAATGATCTTTATGACTTCAGCACAATGCATATTTTCATTTTATGCATTTGTAATTTAAATGTATTAATAATGATATTAATATTGAGATTAAAGAACAGCAGCTTCTGTGTTGAGTTTAATGATTTGCTGTATCATTCATCAAGAACACATACACCAGGTGTCCACAATGGTATAAAAGTCTAATACTATATATCTTAAGCAGTAAACCCATAATGATTGTTTCTCTTTTTTTTTTTTTAATCTCAGCTCTCCCCTGAGTGGGCTGCAGGAGAAGCACCAGAACTTTCTGGAGTGTGTGTATCAGAAGAAGAGTACAAGAAGAAGTTCAGGTAGAAATTAAACTTTTCCTTTATTATTTCACCCAAATACTATAGATCTCAACATAGAGAGAGTCTGGAGACCAGCCCACTCATCCCTATAAAAAAATAATATCAGCATAAAGAACATGGAGAACTCATGGGAATTTTTGTGCAAAACTTTAATGGTGTTGACATTTCGGTCCTGCACAGAGGACCTTAAAGGAACAGTTCAGTGTAAAAATAAAAACTAGATAAATAGATAGGCATTTTTCTAATATAGTTAGTATATATATGTAGTATATAGCAAAAATGTAATGTATAAAGGCTGGAGTGACTGGATGTCTAATATAATAGCCAGACTACAACTTCCTTGAAGGGGGGGCACATGTGACATAACTTTTCAGTGAGTTTGCAATTGATCCTCATCATTCAGCTCAGATTCAAAAGACCCATGTGGCCCTCCTTCAAGTTACTGCCAGGTAACCAATCAGTGGAAACCAAGAGAGCTGAAAAGCAGGAAGCTGGATTCTGGCTATTATATTAGACATCCACTCACTCCAGCCTTCATTATTACATTTTTGGCTAACTAACTATATTAGAAACATTTTTTAATTTTGCACAGCCTGTCTATTTATCCAGGTTTTATTTTTACACTGAACAGTTCCTTTAATAAAGGTTCTCTGATGTCTTGATAAAAGTCCTGTGCAGGACTGAAACGTCGACTTACACCAATAAATTGAAGTCTTCATTACACACAAATTAAGTCCAAAAACAGTAGGGCAAGATGGCGACAGAGGGGCAAGATGAGACAGTAGGGAAAAAGTGGTCTAGACACAGGTGGTTGCCCAGAGTTCAGTAAATCAGCATTTGGTAGGAATAATGGGAAGTAGTTTGAGTAGTGCAACATAGACAGCAGGGCAAGATGGAAACAGTAGGCTATGATAGATAGACACAGTAGGGTAAGATGGAGACATTAGGACAAGATGGCAACAATATGGCAAAATGGGGCCGTAGGATAAAATGACTACAGCAGGGAAAGATTAATCAGACAATGGCCTAAGACGGTGAAGATAAAACTTTGTATTAGATTTGCCCAAAGGTTCTCTGATGTCTTGCTAAAGGTCCTCTGTGCAGGACTGAACCGTTGACTTACACCATTAAATTTTCGCACACAAATTATGTCCCATGAGTGTGCCATGTTCTTTATTCTGATAATTGGGCTGTACACCCAAAGGACTGGAAGGGAACAACCTTAATAGATAGTGTTCTGTTCTAGAACCAATGTGCAAATTATTTCCTCTCTTTCCAGCATTCTGATCCAGGAGCTGCTAAACACAGAGAAGGAGTATGTGAAGGAGTTACAGTTCTTGCACAACCATCACCTACATCACACTGAAAACTGCCCTGATATCCCAGAGAATGTCACTAACCAAAAATCCACCATCTTCAGGAACATCAGCGACATTGGCAACTTTCACTCAAGGTGGGTACTTTTGGTTATCTTTTGCTATATACATGTGGGTTCTACCGTTGCTTTGAAAGGATTTGCCACCAAAGTTGCCACCCACTTTACATTAGGTGCAAAATACATGGGCGTACTCTGATGCAGCTTCCCCATGTGAAGTATTTCATATGCTCAGACTACATGTGAATATAAAATTCTAATGCAGAGCTACTAACCTTGTGCCTTAATTCAGATCATCAGTAGAGGTTATATATAGGTTTACAAAATCCCTGTTCGATATTATTGAACTCTATTCTCAATCTCTACACAAACATGATTATATCTGAACATCATTATTCTGTCAGACCTAACTGAGTTTTTCTTTTATAAACAGCATTTTCTTTCCTGAGCTGAAGAAATGTGACACAGACGATGACATCGCCATGTCCTTCATAAAGAACGAGGAAGAATTCAACAAGTATATCATGTTCCTGGTTGGCCGCGTCCAGGCTGAGTCTGTTGTAGTTAGTGATGCTATACAGGAGTTCTACAAGGTGAGTCCAAGGACAAAAAAATCCAGTGGGTATTTTAAGAGAATATATGTGAAATGGAACCTAAAAACCCTTCACGGGGAGGTGTTTGTGGATATTAAGTGCAGTCTGAGAATGTTAGAGGTTGACCAAAAATGCACTAATTTCAATAGGGACCAATATACATTAACCAATCCCTAATTGGCGGGATAAGTATAGGGACAATAGACCATATGGGACAGTATGGACCTGAACTGCCTCTGCTTACTTTTAATTGTCTGTGCCAAGCATATTTATTTTACTAGAGGTCCAAAAAAATCCCCCTGGTCCAAATAGTGGTACTTTAAGGTGGTGAAAATAACATTATTGGGCTGAGTTTTGAACAGATTGGGGCATGTTTGGGTATAGCTGGAAGTGGTCCAGACAAAAGGCATTTTTCTGGTTTTCAAATGTTGGAAGGTATGGATCTAGATTATATGTTATATGTCAAACTTTTAATGTGCCAGTTCAGCTAGGGTTTAAGCCTCAATGCTGATTTTCAGTTGAATAATATGTTATGGAAAAAACAGTCTATACTGTATATAGACTATTCTATATGCAGATATGGAACGAGTCATCCAGAATGCTGTTTTTTCCAGATAATGGTTCTTACTGTAATTTTGATCTTCATACCTTAAATCTATTTAAAAATCTTGTGCACATTAAACAAACCCAATAGGCTGGTTTTGCTTCCAGTTAAGATTAATTATTTCTTAGTTTGGGAAAATCATTTTTAAAAACTTGGACTTTAGGGATAAAATGGAGTCTATGGGAGATGGCCTTCCATAATTCAGAGCTAGTGATGGGTGAATTTATTCACCAGGCACTTGCGGTGAATTCCCGCGATTCGCCGTCGGCGAATAAATTCTCGAAAACGCCAGAGAAAATTCGCCTGATGAAAATTTGCTGGTGTCAAAAAAAAACAGACGCGTGCCGAAAATGACGCATCGAAAGTATTTCATAAATTTTTCGGCACTTCGCGAATTTCGCTGGAAATTCGCACATTTTTCGGCGAAGCAAAATGGGGTAGATTCGCACATCACTATTCAGAGCTTTCTGGATAATGGGTTTACAGAAAATGGATCCCATACCTGTATATAACTGTCTTTCCATTTTGTTTTTAGCCAGCGTCAGATTTTTTGAGTGCTGGAGTCTTTTATCTGTCCGTGAAATTATGGTTCTGAAAATAGACCAAGTAATTAGAAATCAATAATTAAACCCCAGTCCCAGTCTATGAACTGTACAAAATCTCATATGTTGAACTAATGTTATAAGGAAGTTGCATGTTTTATTCAAAGGTCTGCATTATGTACAGTCATGTTCTTATTGTTGTTTAAGCTTTAATGCAATGATTGGCTCAAAGTTTGCTCCATGAACAATAACTTTAATCAGCCAATGAAGTTCTTTAAAGCGCTGGCTAATCGAAGCTGACAATGTTTTAATACTCTTTTGTGCTTCCTTTATTTGGTTCATCCCTACTGATAAATCAGGTCATAGGGGTTCTCATAGTACTTTTATTTGTGACCTTTTTTTGTGGAATTTTCTCTTCTCTTTTATGCTGCCAGACCAGAGAATCAGCCTAACTTCATATTTAGGGGGTTATTTCTCAAAGGTCGCATTTGTAAGGTTTGTGAGTATTGATGGGTGAATCTGACCAGTTTTGCTTCACCAAAAATTTGCGAAACAGAGAAAAATCTATTAGTCTATGGGCGACATTTGTTTTGATGAGCAACAAATCTTTTCACCCATTAGAGCCTATGGGCATCATTTTCAAGGCTAAACTTGGCAAAAAAAATTCTCTCATCACTGTGAGGTTTTTTTATACCTTAAATAAACTCACGACTCAAATGTTCTCTTATTGAAAAAAACTGGAAAACTCTAATTTAATTGATCAAGTTTTCAGCAAAAACAAAACTTGACTCTCTCAAATTAATCCAGTTTTCCAAACAAAAGTCTGAAAATCATGAAGGCTTCAAACATCTTCAAATGGTTGAAGGGACCATTTCCAAATGACTCTTACATGACCTCAAAAGGTTTTAGATGGTGTATTTTGAGATTTGAGCTATTTCCAGGTTTGGGGTATAATAAATCTTGAAAAATGCAAGTTTTTATAACTAAAAAACTACTTTGATAACTCAAAATTTTCTTGTAAAAAAATCAACGTGCCCTTTGACAAATAACTGAATAACTTTTAATAAGGGCATTGTTAACTACAGTAAGGCAATTTACCATATGAAGTCAGCATCCCAAAAATATAAATTTTTAAAAATATGTATGTTTGTAAATGTTACATCACTAAAGCTGTTACCACACTGAAATCTCACGGACTATTTTACAGAACTATTCAGAAGAAAGACTGGCGCTGTCAGATCCATCCAAGCCCCCTGTGCCTCCTCTGCAACATTATCTGGAAAGGCCCATAAACAGGATCCAGCGATATCAAGTCATTATTAAGGTGAACACTGATTAGTGATTCTGGTCAGAATATCTTCAGTTTCAATATAGTTAGTTGAGGAGTGTATGAATGCAGGATTTTGACCAAATTTCAAAAGCATTCACTCCTACCGCTACTTAGTTATAACTGGGACCAACTGGTCATTCATATTGTATTAGGATTTTCTCTCTGACTTGACTGACTGGACTGTCAAGCCATTGTGTACAAAAACATGAAAAACAGAGAGACAGATAATGAGACACAACTGTAAACATTGAGACATAGACCTGAAAGACCCCTTTTTAAAATTGTAGAAGGAATATAGACAATAAATTTGAGAATTAGAAAATTGGGGGGCAGGAAAGTTTTGTAGGCTAGGCACCTGCTTAGGCTCATACACAGTGAGAACTTCTACATCAATTGTCCAGTTCTCATCATAACTTTGCCAATCATTTTACGTTGTTGAGTCACGCAGACTTTCTAGTCCATTGTTTTTTAAGACCTGACTGCTTCATGGCGCACTTATCCTATACCTAATTTACTGCTGTGCTGTCAGTCTACAGTTTATAATTACATTTTTTGCATGTACCAACATAGGAACTCATCCGGAACAAAGCAAGAAATGGGAAGAATTGTGCATTGCTGGAACAGGCCTATGCCATCGTATCTGCTCTTACTCGGCGGGCAGAGAACTTTTTGCATGTGTCCATGATGGAAAACTACCCTGGAACCCTAGAAGCCTTGGGTGAACCTATTCGTCAGGTAGTATCATGCTCTTTACCGCTAGGGAGACATAATGGAAATATTTTGCAATTTTTATGCAGGAAAATAATGCACCAAGCTACTGCTCCCCATCGCTAATTAAAAATGTGCTAAAAATTACAAACTCCTAGCCGAAACTTTAGAAGGGAAAGTCAGACCTTAGTTTGTACATTCACATTAAAAAGCCTTTTTCAGAATAATAGTTATAATAACAACATTTTTATTCTCCTTCAACACTAATGTTTTTGAATGTAAAATCAGAGAAATGACTCTCAAGTGCTACAATTAGCAAATAGCTGAATAGATTTTGCCTGCTTTGCTATGGCTGTCAATTATCTAAATTAAATCGGAACATTTGTATAAACACTAACTGTCCTTGTTTTCAGGGTCATTTCATTGTTTGGGAAGGAGCTCCTGGAGCTCGAATGGCCTGGAAGGGTCACAACCGTCATGTATTTCTGTTCAAGAACTACCTAATCATCTGCAAACCCAAGCGGGACACAAAGACAGACACTTATAGTTATGTGTTCAAGAACATGATGAAGGTTTGTTGCTTGCAGAGATGCTTCCTCTTTGGACAGTTCTACTGTCTTTACTTATTACAAAGAAAAATGATTCTGCTCCCGACTTGAGTAGGTGTGACTTTTTTTTCTAATATCTCAGCTGACAAATATAGACATCAATGATCAGATAGAAGGAGATGACAGAGCTTTTGAGGTATGGCATGAACGGGAAGACTCAGTCCGGAAATACCTGCTGCAGGCTCGAACCGTCATCATTAAAAACTCTTGGGTGAAGGAAATATGTGGCATACAGGAGCGCTTTAGTATGCCAGTGTGGAGTAAGTCATGCCATCTTTCATTTTAATATACATGTTATTATGGATATAGCCTATTCAGTGCAAGTGCAAATACAATGTTTATGTATTAACTGATAATGAATTGAGCTACATTTGCTTTCAACAATCTATTGAACCCTCATGGTTTTGATTAGTATGTGGGATATTGGACAATGTTTATGTAGAGAAGCTAGAACTTCTTAAAAGAGAGAAAGTCAAGGATATTCCAGAACTCTTTTTGTGGTTTAGATATATTTAGGCCTTGTGATTGGTGATGGCGAGAAATGTATATTAACTCACCCTGGAGTTCCTTTAAACACTTGTAAGTTTGGCCTATATATTTGTTTGTTATAAATGTTTGTTGCCATTCTTCACATTCATGTTCAGTAGCATTTTGGGGGTTATTTACTTAAACTAGAATTAATAAAAAAAACATTTTTATTAAAAATTGTATTATTAAGTCAGCCTAACTCCCATCCACGAATTGAACCCATATATCTATAATTCTTCTTGAAAAAGTCAGAGCATAAAAATGGCACAACGAATTAGTGCGTCAATTCAAATCGTTCAGTTGATGCTCCAAAAACTTTACTTAATCGAATTGTTGCTGCCAAAATGTTATTTTCAAACTAAAATCCCAACTCTATTGGATGATCCAGTCCAGATCATGATGTCAAGAAATAACTATAGGGACATCTTCCATTGACTTCTACATGACCCCAACAGATTTGAGATGGAGTATTTTAAAATTTGGATTTTTAGCAGCTTTAGGGTATAATAAATCTCTAAAAGTCTTGACCTGAAAAATTCAAGGTTTGATAAAATTAATAAATTTAATTAACAAATTTGGCTCATGGTTTTTTAGTAAATAAAATAAAAAAATACATTTTTGAAGCTTTTATCTAGTAGATCCACTCCCCTCTGCTAAAGACATATTAGAGTATGTTGATTCTGGGAGTATAGGATTAGGTAAGAAATTAGTACCTGAGGTTACTTATTATGGGATGAGAAGATAATACTTCATTAAAGAGGTATTTTTAAGAGGATGAACATTAGGGGAAGACAGATGTAAGGGAAAGGGAATTCTAGACCAGGGGAGGACCCCTAGGTCATAAAAGTATCAGAGCGGTGGGCATCTCTGCAAATCAATGACTTTTTATTAAACTTTATTCAGAAGCCTATCGATAGCCAGTATAGGAATTGGACAAGTGAGAAGGAAGAGAACTGGCAGTTACTGAAGCTTATTTGATTACAGAAATTTTGACTTTTAACTGGAATGGTGGCAGCCTTTGAAGAAGAAAGCTAAGAATAAGAAGTGGTTAGGAATCAAAATGAATCCAAATTAAAGGAAAAAGGATTGGATATTGAAGAAATCAGAGACCCAAATTAATTTAACTGGGGAGGGAACTTTGGGCAGCCTCAGAGCAAGATGTACAGAAGATGGCTCTGCTATACCTTCACCTAAGTTTTGGAAGGAAGAATAGGAAGAAAACAAAGAGAAATGGGGAGTTAAATAGTGAGATTGAGTGTCAAAATGTGCTATGCCAATACCAAACCACAATACAAACTATGTGATAAGAACAATTCAATAAAATTACACTTGGGTATTTTCAGATCCTCCAAAATTCATAGAAGTTTTAGCAGACTGCACAGCTGAATTGGGAGAAACTGTCAAGCTGGCGTGCCGTGTAACAGGAACACCTAAACCAGTTGTTGCCTGGTATAAAGGTAATTCTCTGCTTATTTTATTTACTAATATTATTTATTACAATGGAGTCCTCATGTGAGCCTCGGCTATAGGTACTGCCATAGGGGCAACAAGACTGTCATTTGTTTTACATAACAATGACCTGCCTAATGCAGCTCTTGTGTATGGGCAACTGTAACATTTTCATGGGGAAATAATATATATTTAATGTTCTCCTTTCCAAGATGGCAGACCTGTGAACGCTGATCCCCATCACATCATTATTGAGGATCCTGATGGCTCTTGCACATTGATTCTGGATAACATGACTGGTGTGGACTCAGGGCAGTACATGTGCTTTGCGGCCAGCCCAGCTGGAACTGCCAGCACTTTAGGGAAGATTCTTGTTCAAGGTAACACATTCAACGAAATTTTCGGAAATGTACTTATATGTATGCAAAATGCAATCTTGTTTTGTTCTAATTACTCCAGTTTGTTGGGTAGAGAAATTTAATATCTTGTTCCCTTATTTTCAGTGCCCCCAAGATTTGTTAATAAACTTCGAAATGCTCACTTTGTGGATGGTGAGGATGCCCAATTCACATGCAACATTGAAGGCGCTCCCTACCCACAGATAAGGTAAGATATTGGCTAAGGGAATAGCCAAGCCAAGGGTGTAAGGATGCCCATTTCACAGTAAAGCACATGGTCTTCTTCCTCTCTACACTTTATAAAAATAGATGACTCAAGAGGGGAGCTGGTGGAATGATGGGAAGAATACAGAGAGTTTAGTTAACATAAATGGAATGGTCAAAGCTGCTAATTTAGGTTACAAATCCTCTTTTAATTTTAATTTAAATATTAGTTTTCACATTCCTCTGGGCAGTTGTAACTGGCAATTTCATGAGGAAGACACCCACACAATGGATGTTTGTTTTCAGGTGGTACAGAGAAGGGAAACTATTGCCAGAATCTGCTAAACACCAAACTTTCACTGAACCAAGAAGTGGTGTTTTAGTGCTTGTGATCAAGAATGCTACCAATGATGACCTAGGCTATTATGAATGTGAGGTAAGTATTACTAAATCAATATATGTCCTCTTAAAATCCATGGAAGAAGTAACTTTCCAATTGTAACATCCATTATGACAAAACATTGAAATCATGGCAGGAATACAAGTAGATACAAGTCACATTATCAAGAGTGAATATATTATTAATAAAGGCCACATTTAAAGCACAATAGTTTACTTGATTTTAACTGCATTTGTAATTTTTAGTTGGTGAACAGACTTGGATCAGCTCGAAGTGGAGCGGAACTAAGCCCCATGACCCCGGCACAACTAGCCCAAGAAAGGAGAGGAGACCAGACCATAACTATTGAAGGTAACATCATCTATAAATCTGTCATAATCATTGTCATTTCAGATATTGTTAAAGGGAATGTTCACCTTTAAATTAACTTTTTTTCACAGTTTTTGAGATATTTAGCTTTTTATTCAGCAGTTCTCTAGTTTGCAATTTAATTTCACATTACATTGGGACTGCACAAAATTAGTTCTGCTGATCTGATCATTCAAACCACAGGCTAATCATATTTATGTTATTATCACTAAATCACTAAATGTGTATTTTCAGCTATAAAAAAAGGTCTGTTTATAAATCCATATTTAATCATAATTTCTATCATAGCAGAAGCAATGAGCATACATTCACATACATCCACTATCTATAACAGGGGTGTCCAACCTTTTGGCTTCCCTGGGCCACATTGGAAAAAGAAAAATTGTCTGGGGCCACACATGAAATACACAAACACTTTTGATTTGCAAAAGAAAGAAAATGCACAGAAACGAACTACAATACCAGATGCATAACAAGATGGAGCTATCAATGGAATATGAGACACCTGGATATTAAATAGACTTTTTAGTATATTATTATTACTACTAACTGGACAGTGGGCAGAGTGCCCCCTCCTGCTTACTCCATTGTAACACCACGTTAACTCGGGAACCAAACGTTTCAAGCTGGGCCATATTCATATCCATCCTGGGCTGCATTCTGCCAAGGGCGATCCTGCCCAATTTGCCACCCGAGGCGTCCTTAGTTTTTGCCACCTCCCCACTGCACTTACCTTCAGCACCAGACGGGGTTCAGGGGGGTCCACGTTGCTAGTGCAGTTGCGCTCTCTGCACTAGATGAGCTGAATTTCCAAGTTGAAACCTGGGCCCTTAGTTACCAGGACCGGCTTAGTTTGCTGCCCCTGGCAACCAGGGGGGCGCTGCCATCTGAGGAAAGTGCCTCAACTCGCCTTATTGGTGGAGCGCCCTTGCATTCAGCCCTCGGGCCGCAGGTTGGACATCCCTGATCTATAATAAGACGTGAAAGTTATCAGTGATCAGTGGCCAGGACGGGACCTGCCTCTGTGAGCCCACAGGACACTATTAAATTGAGTGTGATGCTGGCCAATATCCTTCTTCATAATATCTCCGTTATCTCCATTCATTTCATAAAATCCAGTTGCACTTGGGTTCAGACACAAAGCTGCCCCTTCTAGAGTGTCCATGAAACGTTTGTCCATAAACTCACTTTGCATCTTTCTTGTACAGTTTGTCTTCATTCATTTACTTACTTGGTCCCATGGCTGGAAATATATTTCATGTATTTATTTCCCTTTCTGTATAAAAATGTTTCCTTTTTGATTTTCTTCCCTCCAACTTTGGAAAATACTTCCTTCCTGTGTCTAGACTCAGACAGAGAGAGCTACTAAGCCACATATACCTGAATATGAGAACCTCAGGGTGGGTGTGAAGTTGTTGTTGGTGTAGCTGAGATGAGAGTTAACTGATAGGTGGATTGGTTTTATCTCACCTTACATGGCTTATTGGCCCAGTGGGACCACTACATTTTCAGGTTTCCAGTGCCAAAGTCCTGTCTTGACTTGTCTTGTCCTTGCCTCATTTACAAGGAATGCCATGGTTTTGATGTATTTTCATACCAGAGTTTGAATGGCCTGATCTACACATGTGAAAAATTAATAGATATTAAAACAAGGGACAGGTGGGACATTACCAAACACTTAAGTGTTTCTCATAAGAGTATTCAGGAGAGAAACAGCTAAAAAATTTAATAAATAAGAAAATCGCTTGGCATTTCTAGTTTTATAGACGTTGAAATGACTACATACAATCATACAGCACTTTATAATGTGTACGAATGAATATATATATAATGTATAAAATCCTTGTAATAAGCACAAGAGTGATCATTTATTTGACATAACTAATATGAGAACTTTTTACCTCCTTGGGAGGGAACACAATTGCTTTATATAGAAATAAAACAATGAATAATTAAAAAAAAACAACAACAACCTCTAGATATATTGAGTGGGTTATTTCTCTAAATGTTTTCATATTTCCCAGGCCGGAACAGCATAATTGTGCTATATCATCTGAATCTTACAATTTGAACTGAGTTGGGTTGCCACCATTTGTGTTACATTGAGATTTGTATCAATTGGTCGATGGAAATGCCTACACTCATGCACTAAAAACCAACTGCTCCTACCAAAACCACCCCTAGAATTGGTGTCCTAAGTCATTTGTAGGAAATAGATTCAGCTAAATGAATTTGATATAATTGAGCTGAGCAAGTGGTCAGTGTTTGCTTTATTGTCTGGAAATTTGATCTAATGCTAAATAATTATATTAAAGGAGAAGGAAAGCTGTTGAAGCAGTGTGTTGCCAGTAGTGCAAGCTATAACACTATATTTATTCTGTAGAATGCTTTACCACAATGCTCTGGAAGCTCTCTCTGTTTGTTTAGCATAACAGCTGCCATATTAGCTTGTTGTGATTTCACTTCCTTTCTGAATCTCTCCCTGTTCACTCACAGTTCTGGGCTCAGATTACAGAGGGGAGGGGAAGGGAGGGGGCAGGGGGAGAGAAGAGCAAACTGAGCATGCTCAAGCCCTAGCCCTGAAGGTTTATGATGAAAACAGGAAGTCTGATAGAGAAGCCCATGTGTAGACAATAGAAAAAAAAGAAAAGTGTTTTTTTTTTTTTTTTTTTACAGAGCAGCATTACTTTACTTGTGTGTTTATATTGACCTTTCTGATGAAGCTTACTTAGTTTTAGCCTTTCCTTCTCCTGCAAAGATTTTGAATAGGTTCTATGTCTTTTTCTTGCCTCGTAAAACCAGATTCCTCCCTTCTTCTTCTTCAGAAGTTACTGTTTGGTATCATCAAGCAAGCACATGAACACTTTTGTGATGATTTGGCAATTTTTCATTATTCATATGTGATTTCTAGACAGAGCAACCATGGCTGATACCATTTATCTGATTAAACACAAATATGCAGGTGAATAAATATACCTTTGTAGAATCGCCTGTATTCATATCATAGTAACGATCACAGAACAATCACTTTACATGACCAAGAGCCCTTGGAATTGGCAAAGACCCTTAATCATCTAAATAACTTACAGACCACCTTGAACATTCCAGAAGACTTCTGAGCATAAGGTCTACCCTTTTAACAAGTCTTAACACTTGGGAATCACACTCGCCAGTGGTGTTATTGGCCTCACACTAAACAAGCCTCAAGTGTCTTGTGCTTCTAGAGCACCTAAACATCAGGATCTAACACTAACATTGGCCAAACCTGATACACAGGGTGCTCAGCCATAACTTTACTGCGGTCCTTTTGCCTTAACCACTGCAGACACATCATCCTTTCTTCCTTATGGGGGAATGTCCAGCAAAAAGTTATTATTGTGCTCATTTATGAAGGGCTACGGAAGGAATGCTAAGAACCAATAAATAAATGTCCTTTAGAGACCAATACACCACCTACTTGCACCTATCCATAGCACTGGTCTTCTACAGCCTGCACCAGATTGGGTATTGGGTGGGAAGCAATGTGAAAAACATGGCCTATTGCACCTTGTCCACCATTTGTAGATGAACCATATGGCACATCCTATTTCTTGTATACCATGGGCCTCTCCTAAGCCCAAATTATTAGCTCATATAGTAAGTTAGGTTGAAAAAGACACACGTCCATCAAGTTCAACTTTAAGTCTGTATATAACCTGCCTAACTGCTAGTTAATCCAGAGGAAGGAAAAAAAAAACATTTGAAGCCTCTCCAACTTGCCTCAGATTCCTTTCTAACTCCACGATGGTCAGTCCCTGGATCAATTTGTACTATGAACTATCTACCATAACCCTGTATTCCCTCACTTGCTAAACACCATCCATCCCCTTCTTAAAGCTATCTAATGTATCAGCCTGTACCACTGATTCAGGGAGACAATTCCACATCTTCACTGCTCTCACTGTAAAACCCCCCAACATATTATTTAGACAGAACATCCTTTCTTCTAATCGGAATGGGTGCCCTTGTATCAGCTGGAAGGCCTTCATATTAAATTACTTACAAATAGAATGATGGGTACATATAAGAAGTCTATAAAATTGTAACAAATGGGACCCATTCATGGGTAAGTGGGGAAGGCCTGTAGTAAGTGGTGACCCTCATACATTGGTGTAGATTGTTTTCATCAAGTTACATCAAGGGACACATTCAAATAGAAAGACGGGTAACCGGTCGGGGTGTGTAACAAATATTTTGGCTGTTTGTATAGCACTTAACTGTGCATGCTGCTCCTCGCTTTGTTCCCCATGTACATTCTGGTGCATTATACGGAATGTACAGCCCATACTAGAGTTTGTTGTGCACGTTGGAGTGTGCTGTGTAAATGGCTGCATAAATTAGCCCATGCTAAATAGCGGTGCTGCCATTTTGGAGTCTTTTATTTTGCTTTTTTTTTTAATGTATCTGAATGTATGTTGTGGGATTTTTTTGGCCTGAAAGAACATAGACAATTGGCAATTTAAAAGGAAAATACATTCAAAGCATAAATATGTTTTATCCTCCTCTTAATTAGACTGTACATGAATAAGATGTAAACAACTAGCTGAATATTTTTATTATTTATTCCAATGGGTTAGAGTTGCCATATTGCCTTGACCATGACTTCAGTTTGAAGGAAATAAATGGATTATAAAGCAAGGTTATAAAAATCTATTTTCCTTTTGATCCAATTATCTGTGTCCTAGAGCTTCTTGGCCCTTGCCAGGTTGGAGCTCAGTTTTCCTGCTGCAAGAGATGAGAAGCCAAAATCCGCAGGTCTGTGTCTCTGTCAGTAAAAACAGGAGGCGTCATTATGGGAGAAAGTCTCCCACCATTCAGATATAAACTCAAATATTCTATTATTAGCTGGGGAAAAAAATCTTTTTAAACATGCACAAGAAATAAAGTTTAAAATGTGCCCACACCTCCATACGTGGGCAATTCTTTGATAGAAACAGAGAGGAGTTAATTGCCTTGACACTAAGGCATAAATTAGCCATCAAAACAAAGAAAAAAATACATTATATTCATGTGTTCCAAATATAAACGAGACAACAGTCTTCATTATGCAATGTTCTTATTTCTGATTAACGGGAGCACCTCTTTTCTTTGCCAATATGTCACTCTGCTTTGTCTCTGTCGCTTCTGCGCATACGTTGGATTATTAAAAAAAATACAGTAAACGGGCAAGTATCACCTTCTTTCCCAAGAAAGATTAAACAATAAGGTATGGCAGTTATGGAAGATGCTTTGAGTGAAAGATACCCTACACTTTAAAAACCAGTTGTTTTGCATTCAGCTGCGATTGAGAAGTCCTGCTGCAAGTATCAAAGCCATCTTTCATTAAGGGAAGTGATAGGCAGGTATTCATGGGATAGTGTAATTAAAACTGCAACAGGTTTAGTAACCCTGTAGCATCCAGTCATCCATAGATTACTAGACCTGCTACAAACTTTTATGAATTACCCCAATAAGTAATAAAAGAAAGCCACCAAGCTGCCTCGTATTACCTTAACAAATTACTCGCCCTTGGCCCAATCTCACTGACCAAAGCTGTTCGGATAGCTGTTCAGAACTTCTGCCTGACTCTACCTGCAACAGCTACATGGAAATGATGTCATCATAAACACAAGTGATGTCATCCAAGGGCAGGCAGAAGACTGGAGGGGCAAGACCAGACCCGACCTTTCTCACAGC
>CM044441.1:4903545-4919545 GCA_024363595.1 Xenopus borealis | reverse complement strand
GAAAGGTATGTGGAGAAGTTTATTCTCAGGTTACCAGTCTCTCATTACTTTCATCTCTTCTCACACTGGCAGTCTGGTTTGCTCGTCACCATTTGCCGGACAGAACGACAGAGAAACTCTACTCAACGTGCAACAAGGCAAGATGAGTTGGCACAATCAGGGATTTATAGAACTAAGTGAAGACGCTAAGGACTTCATAACAAGAACCATCCAAATGTCTCCAGAGTAAGCAATCAATACCCTGTTCTCTGCTACTGTCTGTAAGTTCACACTGATCTATGAAGTTAAAAAGGTGTTTACGAAGGCAAGTGAAGAGAACAACTTCGGCATCTATTTTACTCATAATTTAAGCATAGTTGTACCTTGCATTTGCTAAGTTGGAGTTGCAGCCCTTTCCAAGTGTGCATTAAAATGCAGTTTTCATCTGATTCACCGGGTATAAGTCTATTGTGCAAAATGTCACAACCAGCCGAGGGAAGCTTGGTAGTGATGGGCGAATCTCCCGCGTTTCGCTTCGCTGAAAAATTTGCGAATTTCCAGTCGCGAAACGAGTCGCGCGTCGTTTTTGACGCGCGTCGCGTAGTTTCCGACGCGTCGCGTCCTTTTTGGCGCGTGTCGCGTCAAAAACGACGCGCAACTCGTTTTTTTTTGTTTGCCCGAATTTTTCAGCTGCGAATTTTTGCTGCCGTTTCGCGAATTTATTCGCCAGCGGCGAATCGCGGGAATTCGCCGCAAATTCGCCCATCACTAAAGCTTGGAGGTACCACCAGGTCAGGATTAATAGAAGCTTCAGAGTTCTCCTGTGCCAAGAGAAGCAATTGGGCCATTTACCAGAAGAAGCAGAAAGGACACATTGGTAACCTTGCAGAATTTAGGGATGCACCAAATACACGATTCGGTTTGTTCAGGAATCAACATTTTGCAGCTTTTGCAGACTTTTTGTGAGAAGAACATGGAAGCTGAACATTTTTTTACTCCTTCATTGACCTAAATTGTATTTGCAAAATAGGCAAATTAGGGTTTAGATTTGGTTGGGCCAAATCCAAAAATAGTGGAATCGGCACATTCCTAGCAGAAATGCAGGACATGTTTTGGAATAGCAAGTAACTTCATGATTTGCACACTCTGCAGGGATCTGCAACCTTGGCTCTCCAGCTGTTAACGAACTACAAGTCCCACAATGCAATGAAGGAGTCTGTCATGATTCATAAAGGCAAATGCATTGTGGGACTTGTAGTTCCTTAACATCTGGAGAGCCAAGGTTGCAGATCCCTGCGTATAGCGTCCCTGTTATAGCAACTTCACTCGCAGGTGTCTTAGTGAACGACTCCTATGAAGTTCTAGTTCTAGGAGACATACAACCGTATCCAGTACAACAAAGTCATGTAACTTTCTTTGCTTGTAGATCTCGGCCCAGTGCAGTGGAATGCTCCAACCATAAGTGGTTCCAGGTAAGTGCTATAGGATTGGTCAACACAGGATAATGCTCAGGATGAATATAGCAAGTGTGTATGTCATTAAAGGGGTTGTTCACCTTTGAGTTAACTTTTAGTACAATGTAGAGAGTGATATTCCGAGACAATTTGCAATTGGTTTTCATTTTTTATTGTTTGTGGGTTTATAGTTATTTAGCTTTTGATTCAGCAACTCCATAGTTTGCAGTGTCAGCAATTTGGTTTCTAGGGAACAGATTACCCTAGCAACCCTGCATTGATTTGAATAAAAGACTGGAATATGAATAGGAGAGGGACTGAATAGAATGATAAGTAATAAAAAGTAACAATAACAATACATTTGTAGCCTTACAGAGCATTTGTTTTTAGATGTGTCAGTGACCCCCATTTGAAAGCTGCAAAGAAACAGAAGAAAATTGCAAATCATTAAAAAACTATGAAAAATAAATAATGAAGACCAATTGAAAAGTTTCTTAGAATTGGCCCTTCTACACTAAAAGTTTCTATACTAAAAGTTAATTTGAAGGGGAACCACCCCTTTAAGCTCTACAGCAGTGGTTCTCAACCTTCCTAATGCTGCGATCCTTTAATACAGTTCCTCATATTGTGGTGACCCCCAATCATAAAATATTTTTGTTGCCAGCCGAGAGCGGATTGTTAGTAAAGTACAGGAGACAGCATGGCTGCATAAAGGTTTGTTTTCCGTGCTTAGTGCGGCAAAAATATTTTGCCACACTCCAATTACCATGTTCATTTTACAAATTTTAAATGGGCAGGGAGAGCTGTATGGCAGTCCCTACTAAGGGGATATAGAAAGTTGTAGTGCAACTGACTTCCCTACACAGGTTACTGAACTACAACTCCCAGTACCAACACCCGGAGAGCTACAACCTTGCCCCAGGGCTAGTGGGGAGAGAGATGAACCTGCTCCTGGAACCCCTTAAGTGACCCCTGTGAAAGGGTTGTTTGACCCCCAAAGGGGTCCCGACCCCCAGGTTGAGAACCACTGCTCTACTACTGAGTCTACTGAATCTACTGAATCATGAAATGGTGGGTCCATCGATATCGAGTTCAAACCTGTCTTATATGAGTTTCATTTTAGGAATGTTCCGGTGAAAAGGACACACAACCTATTAACACAAAAGGCCTCAAATTTCTGGTAGCGCGAAGCAGGTGGCAGGTTAGTTTCTACTTATCAATTCTGTCTCTTTTAAATGTAGTCTGTGAAACTCTAACCCAATCAAAATACAAAGTATAAGTCAAATGCCAAATACTGTGTGTTTATTTTACCTACTGTTAAAGGAAACAGACTTGCCTTACCTGACCTCTACTAGATATAGTATACACCTAGCCTAAAGCAGATATAGTATATACCTAGCCTAAAGCAGATATAGTATACACCTAGCCTAAAGCAGATATAGTATACACCTAGCCTAAAGCAAACGTAGAGCCCCAAAACAAAATGAGTGTGAAACCGATTAGAATGCACTTTTTTGAATTTCTCTTTCAAACATCTAGTGGTGGATAGTCAGGAAAAAAAACCTCAGTCACAACAAAAATGGCATTTTCCATTCCATTTTACATATAATCCTGTTTAAAAAAAATATACCTCCCATTATAGAAGCTAGCCAGGTTTTAGCTGCTGAATTTTTTCATTCAAATGTTAAGGATTTTGTGCTGATAAATCTTGAAAAGATCCAGAAAATTCTAATTCGAAATAGGAATGTTTTTACACAATTCTCTCAGATCTTATTAGCCCCCCATGATCTAGCAATTTTGCAGGAACAGTCATTGGTCTTGTTATTGGTGACTACAATAGCGTTGGATGGCAATATACAAAATAATGTTGATCTGTGTGATGACGACTTTGCAACAAAATTTGGCCAAGGCTTTAATGTTGCTCCTATTTTAATTGTCTCCTAGCGTTCCTTGATGTGCTACAGATCCATTCTAGTGATGAGATCCATTCCAGAGCTTCTGCAGGGAAATGTGGAGAGTACATCTTTGGGGGTTCCTCGACACTTAGTTGAAGGCAGCAGCTCCTCCAGCAGCAGTGGTTCCTCTTCTGATAATGAAAGTGATATCAGCCCAACTGCAAGGGACTCAAATCCTTCTCTAGAACTCCACTTGTCCATTTTCAAAATGTATGATAAGGATGCGTTTCAAGAAATGCACCAAAAGACAGATGATATCACACAAGAGAAGAAGAGAAGCAAAGAGGTTAGCCTAGTCTATTCAGATCAGTTGGAACTTCAGGAGAAACAGACTGATGAGAAAGTTGGTCTTGGAGATGTTACAAAGAACCTAGAGCAGACAGACAAAATGCTTGTAGATTCAGTGGAAATGTCTCCAGGAAAGCGTCCGTTCTGCAAAGCAGCAACTATTGAAGTTGGTGATTTAGGGTCAAAAAAGGGCAAGTCTGGATGCTTTGTAAGAGGTTCCTCAGCAGACAGTGCTTTGCTAGGAGTTGATAGACACACCTTAGTGTGCGTTCCAAGGCAAAGCATCATTAATAGCACCTTCTACAGCCAATCAGGTGAGGGAGTCGGCTTGACTCCCAGAGATGGGGCACTGAGGGAGAAGGAATTCATCAAGCATCGTGAAAAGGCACGAAGGAGCTTAATGAAAGCAGGATATTCACAAAAGATATTGAGTGGCTTGAGAGAACCACTGCTTGAACAGTTTGCAATGGAGCAAAGAATAATTGCCCAGGACAACACTCAGGCCACACAAGAAGGACAGTCTGGTTCTCTGAAAAAATCACTTTCATTTGATGGCTCCAAAGGTTTACTTAGGTCTTCCTTCAAAGCCTCCAGCAGAAGCCGCTCTCTGGACGACTGCAAATCAAGACCTCTTACTGTTTATAAAGGAGTTCTCCTGGAGGAAGTAGGTCAAAAAGTTTCAGCAGGGGCCAATGTAGATGATAAACACCTTGATACAAACACTATGTGTCATTCTGAAGAGGCTGTAATAGAAACTGACATTTCTCAGGGTCTTACTGAGTCTATACACAGAAGGGGACAACAGGAAGAACAGCAGGCAGCCAAAGAACATTCAACACCTCTATTTATTTCATCAACACAAAGACCACTCTCTGCTACGTCTGTTGATAGTGAAAATGCAATAATTGCGGTTCTACATCAACGACCTCTATTTGACTCTGGTTCAGTAAAAGAAAGACCACCTTCCGTTGCACTGGGGGTTGAGGAAAACACAGTCATAGCATTTGTGCAACAAAAACCACTGCTCTCTAAAACACCTGTTGATACTGAGAACATAATAGACTCATATGCACCCCAAACAACTGTCCTATCCAGTCAATGTGAAGGACCTTCTCCTCATTTAGGAGGCAGTGTTAAATTTACAGTGAAGGCCACCTCTGATACAAATTGCTTCCTTGTTGCCCAACCACAGGTAGAAAAATGCCACGTTGGTTGTGAGACTGACACAGACAAGAGTATAAAGCAGGAAAGTGGAGTCTCTCCAGACTCAATGGAGAATCTCCCGTATGTTGTGCAGTTTATTGACCCTAAATCCAGCATTACAGTAATACAGCAAGGCCTGCAGAATGATCCACCTCTTTTAAAAGCTACTGAAAACAGCACCAAAGAATGTGCACTAGAAACAGTAACTGAAGCAACAGTGGTCCCTGAAAAATTGGAAGAGAAAAGTTCTGTCGCTAACTTGATTCACTTTTCTCCTAAAAAAACAGATTTATCCACCCAACGTGGTGATGGAATTCATAAAGCATTAATATCAGAGCACCAAGAACTTGGATCTACTTTGGAAAGCCACTCTGATATAATGAACAAAGTTTCTAGCCAAAATATAGATACGCATCTCAGATCCTCCCTCTACAGTGATGAACAATGTGCTGCCTTAGAAGATCTGGTTGGTGAGATGACATACTTGTCAGAACAGATGAATGTATTGGCAGACAACCAAGGACAGATTTCCAATAAGAAATCTATTGCTGGCATGAAGCAGGCAGAAGGATGCCCCCAAGACACTAGCCTTGCAATGGAAACAGAAGTTATGATTATACAAACAAGTTTATCACCTAAAGAAGCCAAAGAACCCCAAGTGACATCAGTCTCGCAGTGCAGTTTCTATGACGCTCTGTGTCCAGCGCAAGCCTCACCTCTACCTCATGAACAGTTTGAGGAGTTTACCATTGAAAGCCGTAGCTCTAGTAAAACATTTATTTCTCATTCAGACAGCTCAGAGACAGGGAGAAGATCTGATAATTTCTCTGACTTTGAAGAAGCCGGCAGGCATTCTGAAGTTTCCCTGCTGGAGATTGAGGAATTGAATTATGACAGTCCATCCACCAGTTCAGTTGGGCCATTCAAATTTGAACCTGCACAGTCTCATCTTTTGGATTTCTATGGCATCAAAGAATCTCCTCAAAACTCAGAAGATCTGAGTCAAGAAAAATCTCTCTCTGACAATGATAAATTAAATCTTTCATTGTTGAGTTCACAGCCTTTATTGGGTGGGAGCCATGACATGAAAAGTGATGTCCTTGAAAGAACAATAGATCCCACACAGGCAAAAGTATCAAAGAATGAAGAAATTAGTTCTAAGGACAGAAAAAGCAGCTCTTCAAGGAAACGGATCAAGCTATTTCGGCCTCATTCAAAGACTGATTCTTCTGGAAAATCCTCAGACCAAAGTCTAAAGCAGAAGGTGAAAGCTTCGGTGGCCAGCATTTCCCGTATTATCAAAGGGAAGCCCAGCAACGGCCAAGAGAGAAAGGAAGGTGAAGCATAATATTGTTTATACTGGTCTTAAGCTAAATAATGCAACAAGCCAATGAAACTAGAGTCACTGAGTTATAAATAAGATATTGTCCCTTTTCAGACCACCCCAGCCTGCCCTGAATAACAAGGGGGTTCTAACACAATAAAAAAAGGTTATAGACATACATATATAGTTATATAAAACACATCTTTAGAATTCAACATCTTCTAATATATCTTCAGTTAGTTCTAAGGACAAAGGAAGTGACAAGTGGAAGCTGATGAACCTTTTTTCCCTTTCACGTTATTAGGTGTCGAAGGACCAAAGACTGATTCTCTTGTACAGGCAGCTACGGAAAGAATAACTATACACATGAAGAAGAAATCATTCAAACTAACAAGCCTGTCTCCAAAAGACAAAGGTAATTCAGAAGGCAAGTACATGGTTTGAGTCAATTTGCTATGTCATCTACTTGTAGAATCCTATTTTATAACAGCAACCATCAAGAGCAGGAGCTGTAACTTAGGGGCAAATTTATTATTATTCCCCATAATTAGCTCGACCAAATTCGATATTCGATTAGCATTCGATCGTCGAATGCTAATCGAATAGTTTTAGGCTACCTTTTATTCGATATTCGATCATTCGACGATCGAATTAAAATTTATTCGATCAGTCGAATAATTTATTCGATCAGTCGAATAATTTATTCGATCAGTCAAATAAATCATTCGATCATTCAAATAATTCGTACGATTCGAACGATCGAAGACTTTGATCGTTCGAATCCTATTCGATCAGGACTTGGACTCAGAAGCCTATGGGAGGGTTCCCATAGGCTTCTATTGCAATTCGGTAGGTCCAATCTGGCGAAGTAGCCAGTCGAATATTTAAAATTTTTTATTTTATTCGCTGATCGAATAATCGAATATTCGATCATTCAAATCTATTCGATCATTCACTATTCGATGATCGAATATGCCTAATTTGCATATTCGACCAATCGAATAGATCCTACGATCAAATATTCCATCGAATTCAATTTTATTCACATGAATACATGTGAATTTAGTAAATCGGCCCCTTAGTGTTACTTTATAAAGCCAATTATACACCGTTTTCAAAGTTCAAAGATGGCACCTCTAAATGTTTTAAAGAATCTTTCAAGAATAAGTTGGGCCAACATCTATAATCAATCAGCATCAATAATTATTTGTAATAGCCCACTTAAAAAAACCAATGATCATAGCTCAGGAAGGAACAGAATTCTTTGGTTAGCCAGTACCACCATGACTTCACAGTTGGTGGTGTTTAGAACAAGAAGGGTCTGGAACAGATAGACACTGTATTGTGGGCAGCATTAGCTCGGCTACAATTATGATTGGCTTAGAGCAGGGGTCCCGAACCTTTTTTGCTCGTGCGGCACATTTAAATTTAAAAAAGAGTTGGAGAGCAACACAAGCATGAAAAAGTCCATGTGGATGTCAAATAAGAGCTCTGATTGGCTTTTTGGTAACTCTATATGGACTGGCAGCCTACAGGAGAGAATGTTTGGCAGGACATCTGTTTTTTATGCAACCAAAACTTGCCTCTAAGCCAGTAATTCAAAAATAATCACCTGCTTTGAGGCCACAGGGAGCAACATCCAAGGGGTTGGAGCTAGCTACTGGTTGAGGATCACTGGCTTAGAGGATTCAGTACCCAGGATTCCGCAACCTTTAAAACATCAGATAAAGAAAATAACTGTTGACTGAAAAGTTCTGCTGTCTCTGCAGGTGGGTATGGGCTTGTACTCTACAAACCTGACTTTATCTTTTTTTTTTATTTCTTGGTGTCCTTCCAGCACCTGCTTTTGTTGAGGAACTCACGGACCAGACAGTTGTTGTTGGTCACTTGGTGACTTTGTCCTGTAGAACTGCTGAACCAGTGACTGAGGTTGAGTGGTTCAAAGGTAACAGTATGCTTGAATAGGGCAGTTGCCCAAAAACATCTAAGGTGTTGCACTATTACTATACAAATACAGCATTCTTTATTAAAATGCAACTTTATCTTTCCCAATGCCAGTATGACTGTGCCTTGTTCTGTTAGATGAAAGTTTTTGTGCTCAATAATGGAGGACCAATGATTTGTATTTATTAGTAAATTGTGTGCAACTTACTCTGGGGTAAAGGGAGGATATGGGTTTGAGTAATTTTGTGCTGCAGCAGTGGAATCCAAGACAATTAAATTGCATATCTACCCCTGGGACAATTATCACTTAGATAATTGGAGACCTGGAGACCATGGAGACCTGTGAGCTGTGGTTTCTCTTTTGAGAACTCCTTACTTGAAGCACAGAGTTGACAAACCAAAGACCAGTCATGTTCCTCCAAAATATTTGTATAGTCCTTCATGGCATCCATAAATGTATTTGTATGACATTGACATTCGTCTAACAATAATGACTGCCTAGTCTCCTCATGGACTAAGTTTGATAACATCTGTACTGCCAATGCTTTCTCTCAGATGGAGTTCCGATTCAGGGTAATGAAAGAGTCCTCATCTCTTCTACTCTTAAGAATTATCATCTTCTCACCATCCTGGTCGTGACGGCACATGACCTGGGTATCTATGCCTGCGTGGCAACCAATGTCCTTGGTAGTGCTTCGACATGCTGCATTCTAAAGAAAGCTGGTATGTGGATATATAATTGCTGAATGTTTCTTTTACTTTTCCATATTTGCATACTTTCTGCAGCACAATGAATAATAAAGACTGTTTCTAAGAAATTATTATTCTGTGCATAATGATGAATTGATTTTGCACTACAAATGCTGAGAAGGGCAATCTGCTGCCTCAAGTGTTGAATCTAGCTCTCCCCATGCTGCCCAATGGCCTAGCTGCCTAGTACTCCAGCTTATGTCCATGGAGGGTCCTGAGGGTCTAAAGCAGGGGTCCTCAAACTTGGCCCTCCAGCTGTTAAGAAACTACAAGTCCCACAATGCAATGATGGAGTCACAGTCAGGCAAATGCATTGTGGGACTTGTAGTTCCTTAACAGCTGGAGGGCAAAGTTTGAGGACCACTGGTCTAAAGCCCTGGACACACAATGCTCTCCTATAGATGTGTGGTTCTTAAAGAACATACCTTTTCTTGCAATAGTGCCACCTCTCTTTCATACAAAATATCAATTAATCATTGGCAGAGCTATACACTATTAAGACCTGTTTGGTGTGCCGAGGACTATATGAACAATATTTTGTCATTCTAGCTATAGCTCACAAAAATGTCAAAAGAGATTTGACATTCACAGGGTCTTAATTAAAAGAATACCCCCCCCCCCCACTGACACAAGTTGTTTTGTTCTGACCTTGACCACGAGACATCTGGGCCACAATGGCACTGTGTGGTCCCGGCCTGGAATTGTGTAGATTCACAGAAATCATGGTCTGCAAAAAGGAATATTTCTGTATCCGAGAGATGAAAATGACAGCATAAAAGGTGATAACAAGCCAAAATTGTTGGGAGTTGACGTGATTTCAGTATTCATGAGCTACTGTGAGAAGCCAGTTGGTTGATCTCACTCACTCTGTGCTCTAGTTACCAGTGTTCTTTCCCACCAGAGATACCTTGCTGCCCCACCAGCCCTGAAGTTGCCCAGGTGTATAAAGATGGAGCACTAATTGTCTGGAAGCCGGCCGAGTCTGCAAGCCCCGTTACCTACTTTGTACAATACAGGAAGGAAGGTGAGTCCAACAGTCTGAGCCTGAGTTTGCTCTGGAGGTGCAACATTAGGTTGGCGTAGCTAAATTGATCATTGTTAAGGCATCGGAGTATCTATTGTTGCCTATTCATATATATATATATATATATATATATATATGTACAGCAACTCAAAAAAAATACATTGAACTGGATTCTAGTCAATGAAAAATCAATAAAAATTCAAAAAAAATATGAGACCCTTGGGTAAGCTATGTCACCCCATCTGGTGCAAGCTCTGCCCTCCTCTTTAATTGAACAACTGGGCAAGGGAAGCGCTTATAAACACGTGGGAAAGAAAAACCTGAGACACAAATGTTTGTACTGTTTTGCTATGTACTTCTTTATATTTAATACAAATATTTTGGGGGAAAAAGAACCAGGGATGGAAGAATCAGTATATCAAGCTTAATCCAGGAGCGGCTAACCAATAGTTTTTTAAAGGTGTGTTTTATTGTTTTTTAACATAACATTCAAGATTAGTTCTAGAATTGAGTTGGTGTCATAATCAGCATATAGAAATATAGAAAGAATCAGGTATTACAATTAAATGCTAATTTGGATTTTCTCTAAAACTTAGTTTTTTTATTTCTCTAAAACGCTAAAAATTTCAGCAATTAACAGTAGTAGACGTCCTATAGAAGTCAGTGGGAGCTTTGCTGATCCTATTGGATAACTTTTTTTAAGCAATTCAGGCTTTTAGGGGCAGATTTACTATAAAACAAATTCAAAATTTGACCATCACATTTTTTTGGGGGCCCATTTTCGATCGAAAAGTAACCTGTTTTGATCGAATAGGTTAATTTTCGATCGAATTCAAATCGTTCAATCGCATCGTTCGAAACAAATGATTGGAACAATTTTCTAAAAAAAATTATTTTCCAGGACTTAGAAAAATTTTCAGGAAAGATTCCAGGAGGTCACCCATAGGCTACATTTCGGCAATTCGGCAGCTTTTTAAAAAGACAGTACTTCGAAATTTCACATTTTTTCAATTCAAATTGAATTTTGGGTTATTCTATAGTCAAAGTAGCCCAAAATTACTTCGAAATTCGAATTTTAAAAATTCTAATTTTATTCGAATATTCACTTCGACCCTTAGTAAATGTGCCCCTTATAGTAAATGCGCCCCTTAGAGATGTTCAGACTTTTTGTTCATAGTCTTTTTACCTTTTAATAACTTTCATGGCATTCATAGTTTTATAGAAACAGAGTGGTTTCAAAAAGCACAAAAATTTGACTTTTAACTAATGGACCTCTTAGGTATTTGGTGGTGTTTGTCTCTCCAGTTTTACCAGGTAAAGAGGCAGAGAATATGGTTCAGCTTTTGGGAGTGCAGATCACAGCAGCCCCCCAACCTTATCAAACTCCCTGGTCTCCCATGCAAGTTTAATAAAAAGGCCCCATCTGTTGTCTAGCAGCTTTAGTAGGTAGTAAATCAGCCCTAGTAAGCAGATCATTGATCCCCCAATTCTTGGCCTGCCTAGTTAATTAATTATGGTAGAAAATAGTTTTTATTATGGGAGAGCAAAACCACTCCATATGAATAAAATGTGCTCCTCTTGCATTGTGGGCAACAGTCATCCTGCCTCTTTAGCAATTCTTTTTAGTTTGAGGGGGGGGGTTATATACATTTGATGGAGAGATTTGTACTGTATAAATCTGTTTTTTATCAAAATAAGAAAGGTGAAGCTTCCTCCCATTGCGCCTGGTTGAGACCAGTAATGTCCTCCATTCAGAGGTAGTAAGCTCGGTCAAAGGGTGTTTAGTTTCCCTAATTCCCTTATAGGTCCTAGACATTAGATTAGCTGGAGATGGGGATTGGGAGTGTCACTCAGAGCCACAGTAACCAGAGAGTGAGTGTGAAATTGTGCTTAAAAGGCATATCTGAGCTGGAGGAAGCTAAATAAATGCAAATTTTTTTCTTGCCTGTCCTGGTATGTGAAAAAATGCGTATTGGGAATGAGGTCAGATAGGTTTATAAAGTCTGGCAAAAAGAGGTGGGAAAAGAGAGATGCCCCACAGCAGGAGGTGGTAAGATATGGCTTAGGTAGGATATTCAAAGCCATGATCTGTGTCTTTAGGGTGCCAGGCAATGTAGCCATGGCAAATGGGTGTCTATAGGGGTAATTGCGAAGGCCTTCAGTGGAGTGAAGGATGGAGGCCTGGCAGTGTTGGATTTGTAGGTATTTGGTGAGAAACACCAGTGTAAATAGTAAATTTAGGATTCTAAACAATAGAAGTAAGCATGGGGAAGAGCTAGTCCCCTGTTATGGTAGCCACAAAGCTTCCCACAAGGAGGTTTATAAGGATATTAAGCTTCCTGAAAACAGGAAAGAGGGACAATAAATAATGTGCATGGAGTATGTAGAGAAATGTGGGTAGATAAACCATCTTCATGGTAGTCACATGTCCTTAACTCTAATTCAATAAATAATGATGATGATGCCAAATGAATTGCTCTCCCCATGCTGCCCAAGGCTCTGGCTGCCTAGAAGCACACCAGGACATGTAGCGGACAATAAATGGTGTGTTGTGGAGTATGTAGAGGAGATTGTGTAGCTATGATAATTGCATGATATTCATGTGTCCCCATAGAGTTAGTGGTAATTTGGCCTGGTTTTTAAGGAGCAGAGCTAGAGAGTTGTTTATGGAGCGGCATAAAGCAATGGGGATCTGGGTGTGCGTAAACAACCAAATAATTAAATAATGTAACCCGTTTCTGCATAGGTCTGGGGCAGGAGCTGTAACTTATCGTAATTACCTGTCAGCCCAGACAATCTGCCAAAGACCTGGAAAATATCTAAGAGAGCGGATAAGGAATCTACAGGATCAGCCAGATTCTCAAGAAAAAAAAAAGAAACCGTAAAAATGAATATGACTAAAAATGCCATAGGGGTTGTCACTATTTATCCAGCAGAAAATGAGGTTCCCCTGTAATATAAGCTGATGCTACAGGGCTGATTATTAAATTCTGATGCTAATTGCACTGGTTTCTGTGCTGCCATGTAGTAATTATCTGTATTAATGACTAATCAGCCTTAATTGTGACATTTCTATTCTATGTGTACTGTATATTGTGAGCGGGCCCCTAAGCTCAGTAAGTGACAGCAGCACAGAGCATGTGAATCAGTGAATCAGAAAAGAAGATGGGGAGCTACTGGGGCATGTTTGGAGACATTGATCTTTACTGATAAAGGGCTGTGGTTGCCTTGGTGGTTGTGGTTGTCTAAGGGTTAGTTCGCTAGTGTAAATAGAACCAGAGATAGGGGGCATCCCTGCCTGGTTCACCTCTCATTTTTTTCATTCACTATCCATTCTTGCTGGAGCAGATGAAGAATGGAGACCTCTGACTCTAGACATCTCTGATTGCTGCTACTCTACCCATGTACTTTCCGAAGGACGAGTCTATTCCTTTAGGATTGCTTGTATCAGCAAAGCTGGCATGGGCCCTTACAGCAACCCATCTGCTAGTGTCAGGATTGGCAGGCCTAGCCAGGGTAAGTAATATATAGATAATTTGGAGTTTACATTGTCCATTACAATGAAAGAACTTTCACTGTCATTAGCAGGAACTAGTAATAATGTTAAGGGGTAAAGGGTGAACATAGGATGGGCTTAAAAGGTGTACTGCTTCCCTGCAAAGTAGGAATAAATATACATTTCTATCACTCCATAGCATTATCAAAAGACCTGGGTAGCACAGAAGAGCCAGTAGCAGTTGATCAAAGAAGTACCTTACAGACTGGAGTGAAAAGGTAAGAAACAAGACTCTAGGTTTTACCTAATGCGGGGTTAACAATATGATATTTAAAGATAGGTTTTGTTTAATAATAAACAAGACAGCTCCATTCTAGCCCAACAATAGAAGTTGTATTGTGCTTTGTAGAGCACAACATATTCTGTTACTAAAATATAATCACGAGCCACCTTTCAGGATTGTGTTAGACCTTCCCTGTATTACTAACACAAAATTCTGAGTAGGAGGAGTGGATCTCTAGTGTTCTACATTGCATGCAATGGACTTCTTGCTTGCATGAGATAATTTACCCAAGACTGTACTTTTTTAGGGGCCGCTTCAGTAGTGTTAGACCCTGCAGGGAAAAGTTAAGCGGAAGAATGTTTGCTGCAAAAATCATACCGTACACTGACAAAACCAAAGAGTCCACCCTGCAGGAGTATCTGATCCTGAAGCAACTTCATCATTCCAACATTGTTCAGTTACATGGAGCATTCCTGAGCCCCCATGACCTGGTCCTGATCCTTGAACTCTGTGAAGGAATGGAGCTACTGCAGTTTCTCTCCCTTGGGTAGGTTTCCTCCCAAAGGTTCTTGTGTGATTGTACTGAGACTGCCTTCTGCCTATTCTATCAGTTATTTCAATCCATATGCCATCATGTATACATGTATGAGACATGGGTAGATCACGAACAGAGATGGCCTGCAGCTCCTTCATGGTTCTACTCAATGGAGCCATCGTCAATTTAGTACTCATTTGGCCATTCATGAAGATTACTTGATCAATATAGGACCATTTGGCCTGTACACCAGTATGTTCAGATTTATCATTGACTTAACAATCATAGATGAGGATATTATTATTATAGCTGGGGGGTAACTGGAAGGTAAAATTTAACTGCATTATCTCATGTGACTAGTTAGTACACAACCAGAAACTTATGTAATTGTTCATATCCCTCAACCCATGTTGGATTGTGAATGGTCCAGAACAAACTACTGATCAAATTGTTTGAGCCCATGGTGCTACCTCATTCTCCCAATGCCCTTATACATCCAAAGCACTCTTCATAGTTAAACTTAAGCTTTAAAAAAATCAAGCAACCTTGTTCTTATGTTTTGCAGGAAGTCATACTCAGAACTGGAAGTGAGAGACTACCTGTGGCAGATGCTGAGTGCAGTGGAGTTCCTTCACACCAAACAGATCCTCCACCTGGATCTGAGATCTGAGAACACAATAGTAACCGAACACAAGCTGCTGAAAATTCTGGATTTTGGGAACGCCCATGTCTATTCTCCAGACAAGGTCATTGTTCCAGAGAAATACATGGATTACTTGGAAACTATGGGTAAGTATAAATCTGAGGACCAGTGAATACAATATGGAGGAGAATGCAGAAATATATAGTAATTGTTTATGTTTGCTTTCAGTGACCAATCACAAGCAACTGAAAACTGTAAATGGTTCATGTGAAAAGTTTTGCCCTGCTCCGGAAACCCACAGCAATCAGTCAGATTTACTGGTTGACTGCAGTTAGCAACCTACTTTGTTACTGTGTCCTACATGGTATTGTTGCCTCCTGAGAGATCTCTCTCTCTCTCTGGCAGTTTGTTGAAGTTTGTCCACCCATTCCTTTCAGCATAGCATGGCTTCAAAGGCTCAGCCAACATCTGCTTAACATTACCCTCTGTGGAGTTCAAGACCTGAAGACTGAGATCTAGCAAAGATGTTTTAACTGGGCTCCGAGGGCCAAATGTAGTCATGCATTTATTTTTAGGACCCCAGCATCTAGATGTGGGCTCGGTATACTATTCTCTCTTCCATAAGATCTGGCCAATAAAAATATGGGTATCAAGGAGAAACATTACAGTAGATACACGCAGATAGAATGCCTCTCTGGTCCTAGATCACTGTATTGCTTTTGAATGTGTATAATTTCTCTTTCAGCTCCAGAAGTTCTGGAAGGGCAGGGGGCAGTTCCAACCACAGATATTTGGGCCGTGGGGGTTACAGCTTTCATCATGTAAGACTTCTTCTGAGATGTATCAATGTATGTTGATACTAGTGTTGGATTTTGACTTGTGACCTACCAAATGGACACCAGAATTCACCTTTCCTTATATTTGACTCTCCTCAGCAGCACCCACTGGGATCTAGAGTATGCCCACCTAAATGTTGCCACCGTTTAGTCTCTCCAGCTATGTAAGCTTGTCCTAGTGAAGTTGCAGCAACCACAACTATGCAATAACCAGTTATCAGAAAGCTTCTTACAGTGGTGTGAAAAACTATTTGCCCCCTTCCTGATTTCTTATTCTTTTGCATGT
>CM044441.1:4794339-4805064 GCA_024363595.1 Xenopus borealis | reverse complement strand
GATTTGTTCCTGCACTTCTAAGCATTGAAGGACAAAGGGAGCGAGGGGAACATTTTAGGTTTTGAAACATCAGGGAGTACTTAATGAAGTAGAGGAGTGGATACTTTATAAGGCTATAGAAAACACAGCCATGATTTAGTGAGCTGCTCAGTATCAGATATCTATTCTATTGTGAATATCTGTTTGACCGGTTGAAACCACAGGATGCAGATGGACTTCTGAGATTAATCTCACAAACCCCAAGTTGTAATTGAACAACCAGAGAAACAGACCTGGATTCTTATATTTAGAGGAGGTTCCCTGGTCTTGATGTGGTGGATCTTACTCTTAAGATGGTTATTAAAGTACTGCTGTTGATGCTAGAGTCCAGTACTCCAAGGTTTAGACCTCTGATTGGCTAATATTCCATAATAGATGGAGTCATCATGTTTGCTTGTGAGCGGCAGCCTCTGAAGCTTCTGGCCAGTTTCTGACCAATCACTGGTGTAGCCTGATACCAATAATATTAGGACTCTGGCAGCAGGAACGTTGCTGCTCATTTCACTCACACAGTGTTCTGCTGGGCAACAATTACCGAAGGTGAAAGGTTAAATCTTTAATGATGTCTCTCCGGGATCATTTCCCATATCTCTGCTCTTTAGCATCTCAGGAATTCTGTGATGTAATTGCCGTGTCATGCCATTTAACATACCATTATTACCTTCCTCCTCCTCACACCTACATGGCCCTTAAAATAAAAGATGTTGCCTGTAATAAAAGAAAACTCCTTAAAGGACGAGTGCCATTGAATGGATAGAAATAACTCGGCATGAGCTCAGAGAGAGGGGTTCCTTTCTTACCCCCGGAGACGGCCACAGGGCAAATGCATACGTCCTGCACAATAAACCTTGTCCCACCCATTCATTGGATATTATTGCTTACTCACTGCAAGAGGGGATTCCCATGAGACACATCTGTACATCCATCCTTGTCAGATTTCTTTTTTTTCTCTTGTGTTATTGCCCAAAGGGATCCCATTGAAATCCCAGGAGTGGGCCTAATGTGAAATTTAGGGGTTCCACCCATTTTAGCCCTGGGCTTACATATCTGTTTTCAGTTCCAAGTACATAAATATATCATTTCAGATAAAACGCTTGTTCCTTTTAACCCGTCTTTACTGATATATACAGGTAGGAGATTTGTTATCAGGAAACCTGTGATCCAGAAAGGTATGAATTTCCGGAAGGCTGTCTCCCGTAGACTCCATTTTAATCAAACATATATTTTTTTTAATTGTTTCCTTATTCTCTGTAATAATAAAACAGGACCTTGTACTTGATTCCAACAAAGACTTAAGGTACAGAAAGACCCCTTACTGGAACTGCGTATTCTGGATAATAGGTCCCTTACCTGTATTAAGGAACCATAAAGTTCATTTGCAGTGTCAGACTGAGGTGTTTGTGGGGTGTCACCAATGGACCACCAGCCTAGTAGTAGGGAATTATTTATTGAAGTCCAAATACCAAAAACTCAAAAAAAAATTTTTTTTTTTTTTTACTATAAAATCCAATTTGTAGAGGAAACAAATAATTTTATGTTTTTTTTATTATACTCCGAGGCTGCTAAAAGTCAGAATCTGAAAATACTCCACCTCCAAGCTGTCGGGGTCCTGTAGCTGTCAATGGCAAAGGTCCCCACTCATGGTCTGCCCTGAGTTCCGGACAAAAATCCGAAAAAAAAAAATCGAGCGTTTTCAGCAATTTCACAAAAAATTGAGTGTTTCAGGCATAAAACCCACAATTTTTTTTTCTCAAACGGATTTAAATATCAATAAGGTCAAATCATGGATTCTAGTTTGGTTGGACTTTTTCCAATTTTGATAAATAATCCCTGTAGTGTAACACACACTGCTCCATCGCATAATGCAATACATGTGTGGGACCTGTTATCCAGAATGCTTGCGGCCTGGGCTTTTCTGGATAATAGATCTTTCTGTAATTTGGATCTTCATACCTTAAAGGGGAAGGAAACCCCCAGGCGCTAACTCAAACCCCCCCAGTAGGCCCCCCTTCTCCCCCCGGCCCACCTCTCCCCCTGGGCTATTGCCCCTAAGTCCCTACTTACCCCTTCATGCAGGTCCCCTCTAGCGATGTTCACCGGGGCCATCTTCTCTTCCAACCGATTCTTCCTGGATCTGACGGCGATGGTTGCGCATGCACAGTATGACGCCGGTACTACTGCGCATGCGACGAAAGTTCACGGAGTTCACCGATTGGGGGGCCTACGGGGAGATGGGGATTTTGAGTTAGCGCCGGGGGGGGGGTTCATTCCCCTTTAAGTCTACTAGAAAACCATGTAAATATTAAATAAAGCCAATAGGCTGGTTTTGTTTCCAATAAGGATTAATTATATCTTAGTTGGGATAAAGTACAAGCTACTGTTTTATTATTACACAGAAAAAGGAAATCATTGTTGAATATTTGGATTATTTGGAAAAAATGGAGTCTATGGGAGACGGCCTTTCTGTAATTCAGAGCTTTCTGGATAACAGATCCCATACATGTATACAAAAGGGCATTACATTGCTTATGAGCACAAAGGGGAAAGGTGTAGAGCAAATAAAGATCCAAGAGTCAAGGATAGAGAAAGAAATCCTATGTAAGTGATCTGGGGTAAAGCTACAGTAAGATACAAAGCCCATCATTAACACAATGACAGAAGATTCCCCATCACATCTGTTATTGTGGCACGTGTTGTGGACTTGTGTTGGGGAATGCATGACTTCATGTGAATGGCAGCAAATGCCACAACCTCAGAATAAGTCCGGCTAAAGACCATGAATCAAGTGCTAAAGAAATAGACTCTGACTGCAGGAATGTGCGGCCAGCCTCTGAGACAGACAGGTATTTGTTATGAATAATTAATGAAAGATTTGATCATTGTGTTTTCATAACGCAACAAGGATCTAGCATTTTATCTATTGGTGGCCATTTAGCAGCCATTCCAGTGTAGCAGTGACTGCAGGGATCTGTAACAATAGTGTCAGGGGGTGTTTCAGAGTTCCCCCGGGGCAGTCGTTGGACACCCAAGGTGCAGTAAAGAGGAAGAAAAAAGGGAAATGGAGGAACTTTCTAAATTCACCTGAGCTCTTGTTTTTTTGATGGTGGGCATGTGGAATAAGAGCTGAGCCAAGAGATACTGGTGCTCAAGGCAAGCACCTCATGCCCAAGGTTGCCATCAGGGGAGCACTGGAGGGGCAATTACAGAGGGCCCAATGGGTTCTATATGTTAAGGGGGTCCTCAGACATGCTGAATTAGGAGCAGAGGTGAGCCAAAGCAGGAGCCGAGTTGCTCCAAACTAGGAGCCATATTGTGCTGAAGTAGGAGCTGAGTTGCACCAAAGAAAGAGCCAAGTTGAACCAAAGTAGGAGCCTTGAAAAGAACTAGAAATCCTCAGAATTTTATTTAATAGGCACTTTAACTTCTTTGTGTTACTAATTAGAAAATCTTTATTTTTTTCTTACTTTGTTTCACTCAAATTTTTGTTTGCCGGTCCCATTGTATTAGTATGGCTGGCTACAATCTGCCTCAGCCAACAGGGAAGGAGCAAAAATGTAGACTCTGCTGTTTTAGATCTCATGGACTACCTTATCAGCCCCACAGCCCTCCTAGTTCCCTGAGAAAAAGACAGGGGGCATGATATACGATCACTCAAGGCATATCGGGGTGGAAGGAGCTTAATGGAATTATCCAGTGCAAAAAAACTTTTTCCATGTTGTCCAGTTTTTCCCTGCTGGATCACCAAATTCTCCAGCACTCATTGTGACAGATGAGTTATGGAACCTCTACAAAAATGTATCATGTAGCCAAAGGCTGTGAGCCTCTTGGAATGGCAATGGTGATCTCATAGGAACCCCCAACTGCCACCTTTCTCCAGCTCTGTACTATGTCGCTATCTTCTCACTGTAACCAGTACATCGGATGGGGTCTTGGGAACTTACTTTGCTAGGTGACCCTCATACAATCTGAGGGTTGTTGAATGTTGATGCTGACCCTTTCCTCAACTAGTTCAATGAACATTTGACTTCATTCCTTTTGTATCAATGTAAATGAGATCTGGTTGAACTTGATAGACCTGTGCTTGTTGGAGTCCTATCTACCATAGTGTATTGACCTATATATAGGTTTGACCACAATTTCAGTTTCAAATGTTTCCATTTTCATGCCTGTAAAATCTCTACTGACTCGAACAGAAAGCACAAAACACCTGTGCTAACTTATTTACTTCCCAAAGCCCCAGCTTTACTGTAAATACAGCAACGTTTCAAAGCTCAAAGGCAAAAGTGCAAATCGGGATACAGCAGCAATGAGCCCACGAACCATAAACAAAGCCGTCTGATGTCTGAAAACTAGAATTAGGGTCGTACATCAAACGGTTTTGCCTGGTGTTTATTGGCTAATTGCAGATGGCTACAAAGAGGAACACTTATCATTAGCTTAAACAACGCTCTGATGCCGATTAATGTCGGTGTCTGAATGATCGGACTGGTTAAAGAACATTCTATTTGTTGGCACATAACAAGGCTCAGTCCCATAATTAAATTTCAGAAATCTGATTCCTCTTTGGTCTCTTATATAGCAGCCCGTTGGTGTTCCGTTGTATGTTCTCAACTGCAATTCCTCAGCCAGAAGTGAAGAAATGGAGATAAGTACTTGAGGTTGGTGTCTGTTTTATAAGAAGGTGTCAGAAGTCTGTGTATTTTGTTTATTGGTTTGTTGCTGTTTCTTTTTTTTTCTCCTTCTTATCATAAAGTTAAATAATATTGCAGACATATCCTCCAACAAGAATCACAGGAGCTACATACTACTAAGCTATCAAAGTCCTACCCCAAGGGGCCCATTGGTCATCTGGGTCCATTGGTCATCTGGGTCCATTAGTCATCTGGGTCCATTGGTCATCTGGGTCCATTGGTCATCTGGGTCCATTGGTCATCTGGGTGGAGAGCCCAGCCAACAGGTGGAATGGGGCCCCAAATAGCTGCACAACCATGACTTGACTTGATAATACCACATTATGCCAAAACCCTGTACATAATCAACCCATGTCATGCCTACTCCCCACAATACCAGTAAATCACACTTTTACATCTTTTGTGGCCCCAACTACTGTATTCCCTTGATGGTAGTCCTATTTGTAGGCCTGGGGTCTTAGGTTTGATTCCAGCCAGGGCACTATCTGCAAGCAGTATTTATGTTCTACAGTTATGGGACCAATTATCCAGAATGCTTGGGACCTGGGGTTTTCCAGATAATGGATCTTTCTGTCATTTGGATCTTCATACCTTAAGTCTACCAGAAAATCATGTAAACATTAAATAAACCCAATAGGCTGGTTTTGCTTCCAATAAGGGTTATTTATATCTTAGAAGGGATCAAGTACAAGTTACTGTTTTATTATTACAGAGAAAAAGAAAATGTTATTTGATTAAAATGAAGTCTATGGGAGATGACCTTCCTGTAATTGAGACACTTCTGGATAACAGGTTTTTGGTTAACAGATCCCATACCTGTACTCGTGCTTGTGTGTCTTTCCCCAGGTATTCTAGTTCCCCTCCACACTGCAAAAACAAAAGGCAGGGTAATTGGCTCCTGATGAAATTGACCCTATTGTTTGTTGACTGTGATAGGGACTTTAGATTGTAAGCTCCACTGGGTCAGGGACTGAATGGGAGTATGAGCTCTGTAATGACACTATATAAATACATGTTCTGCCTCAGGGCCCCCCCTCCGGACCCTGAGGGCTGCTGTTGACATACATATGTGAGTGCATGCACACATGGGGGGGCAGGTTGCTGGACAGGAGGCCCTGAGGCAGTAGCCCTCAGGGTCTGGAGGGGGACCCTGAGGCAATCCTGGTTCCGGATCTGGGCAGGCGGGGCCCACTAGCCGGGTTTTTTCCTGGTGTCCCGCCGGCCCAGTCCGACCCTGTCGAGGTCATGTAAAAGTCAGTGGCAGACAGGGGAAGCAGACCCTGCGGCTGCAGGGGGGCCCAGGAGGAATAGGGGGCCCATTAGGCCCTACTTAATGAGCAATTTTAATATATAGTGGTAAAACAGGACAACGTCTGGATATTTTGGGGGCCCTAAAATAAATTTGCTGGGGGGCCCAGTAACATCTAGTTACACCACTGGTGGCAGATGTCCCTGAAGTTACTTCTTGACATTGTGGTCTATGTTAGATAATCCTTTAAAGTTTCGATAAAGTCAAGTTTTACTCTTGATTTTGTTGCAATGTTTGCAATAAATTATTGATAAATGAGCTCAATTCGTGGGAGGGAGTTTGGTGGACTTTGTTTCAAGAAAAAAATTAGCTTAATTCGAGTTCTAGTAAATAAGCCCCTAAATGTGAATGCAATAGGCACAAGGTTATCTTGTATTATGTGAGCACCATCAAAAGTGAAATCTGTAGTAATAGTAATATCAAAAATATTTATTAGGACAAAGACAGCCTTACGCGTTTCGTGCCTGACGGGGGCACTCATACTCATTACTCTTTTTTTAATGTTCTTCACATTTTGAGCAGACCTTACTCAGACCTTACTGCCTTTTACATCCACACATCTGGATCTTATGTCCCTTAAACCAAAGGATCCTGGAGAATTAGACAGACTCCTACCTTCCCTTTGTGGGGGACACACAGTCTCATCTGGATACATGGGCACTAATACTCCTAAACAAGATAAACTTAGCTGACATAACGAGTGGGGTCATGCTAGTCATTCCCGCTACTTCTATTCTTCATGTATGCGGCTGCTCATAAAAGGGGTTTCGTTTAAATATAAGGAACAAGAAACGAGTTTCTTTTGACGGGGATCTTCTTTCACATTTCACCAGAATGGCATAAGGTTCTCATTCACTGGGATTTTTAAAGAGTATTTTACCAGTTACAGTGAGTCGCCAGATGTGTTTTTCGGGACTGTTGTGGGAACACAGGTGCCTGCACTTCACATACCTAAACACAGGTGCCTCTTCCCTCTGTAGCTTGTTGCATATTTCTCTAAAGCAGCAACCGCAGTTACTTTTGCCTACAATTGCCTTAGATATAAACTGTTCCTTTTGTTCCCAAAAATCTTAACTGCCGTGATGTGGGCATTCCTGATGTTCTTTTATTTATACTTCGCTCTCTGCCCTAAAGGTCTTTCTTTGTCCAGACATGTCATCATGGCGGCACTAATGTTACCCAGCATTCCTTTGCCTGACATGTGTTTAGCTGATGTCTGGGTTTTTCCCACAGTATATCTGCTTAGCCTTTATGTACTTCTCAGCTAACAAAAGGTTTCCCGTGGAAAAGTATTGTTGTGCCTTCATTTTATTGGCGGGAGGTCTTCTGACAGCCTTAAGGCGGCCATACATGGGCTGACAGATCGAGACGACAGCTTATTAGCTTGTATATTGCCCCTCTGATTGGTATCAAAAATTGCCCAAATTCAATTATAAAAATTTAAATATTCCATTGGAACAAGGACCTCATTGGTTGTGTTCCTCGCTCTGACCGCCTGCATGCGTTGTCGGGATCCGAAAGTTGGCTGCGAGGACCCAATAAACAGATCAAGCTGATATTGCGCATCTCAAGGTGGTCATGTCGATAAACAATCTGCTCATTTTGGACCTCATCATCAAGTGTATGGTCAGCAGAAGATTCCATGACATAACAGGCAAACAACACACAGGAACGGCTGCAGTCATGGGGGTTTGATTCCCACCAGGGGACTATCTCTGTGGAGTTTGTATCCTGCTCTAAATTTTAAAGGATTCTTTTACTGGAATTATTAAGTCACTAGGCAGGCCAAAACAATACAGCTATTTTAAGCGTAAGTTCTCTAGGAAAATGCAATATAGAAAGTGTGGTTTCTTTCTCACACTCATACTGGAAAATGTTTGTGATCTCTACTGTTCATGTTTCTGGAAGATCAGCAGCTATGAGCTCTTTGATAAAACTACTTTTTTTTTTCATCTGGTGTAGGCGTGTATATAAGGCTTTCAGTACTAGATGGAATAAACTTGATCCATGTCTTTATACCATGGCTATTGGTCAGTTTGTCAATGAGGTTTAAAAAAAAATCTAATTTGCTGATGTAACATGTTGGTCAGTGCATGGAGCAGAAGAGCAAATGAAGTGTGGTTAGAGCTGACCTTTTATTGCGTCTTTCCTTAATGAACAGAGACATAGAAAGGTGGCCATGCAATGTATGGTCACTCATATCATCTCTTTCCCTTCAGCCCAGGTGACAGTTGGATTCTGAAGAATAGCAACCAATGTATGGCCATGGAGGACCATGCTTGATTCCTTCTGCATATGACCAGGACAAAGCACATGCAAAATGAAAGCCTTTCATCCTATCCAACTGGTGCTGTTAACTGTGTGAGCCTATGATTAAGTATCCCGTTGACAGTGCCGGTCTTAAGCACATTGGACCAATTTGGCCCAATTGGGCCCCGCACTTATGGGGGCCCGCTCCAGTAATAATCCCCAACTGGCAGCCATCACTTGGACAGAGGGGAAAGCAGGCACTATTTGCCCATCCAGCTTTGTGACCCTGCGACAGACAGCAAAGTTCCTTCTAGGGGGGCCCCGCCAAAATGGTTCCAATTGGGCCGACTGGCCCTGCCCTTTGATACGAAATGCGTTAGGCTGTGTCTTAGTGCACTTCAATAAACACTTTTTAATTTGAAAAGTGTGCCTGGAAGATTGGTTCTTGGAAGTGCCTGCTCTATTTCTCTATATTGTTATCGCTCCCTCAGCTGAAGGTTCAGGGCGTTTCACCTGGACCTAGGGTTGCCACCTGGTATTTTACCGGCCTGGCCGGTATTTTTGATGGTTGATCCCAATGTTATTAATAGGGAAAAAACTTAAATATATAGGAAGGCCGGTATTTTTTTCTAGAGAAGGTGGCAACCCTACCTGGACCCCTTCCTTATACTGGTGAGTGTTTTCACTTTGACATCTAAAAAATTTACTGTATCTACGCATCAGTGCTTTTGATTTTGAATTCTGTTCCAGACAGGACCAAGAGTTGTCCACCAAGCAGAATAACCAAACTTTTGTTTCTTTGACACCACCACAGGCCTTTTATTTGAAATATTTAGGAGGGATTATTAAATTCAACTTTCAGATATCACTGACACTTAGCAATTTCTGTTTCTAATTAGATAAATTATAGAAAGGTCAGGGCTATTGGAACATTGTCTTTTAAAAGATATACTCCAAGTCTTGCCAATGGGAAAGCTACCCTAGGATTCTTTTTGTTTCTGGGAAATGCATCCATTCTTTCTGATGGATAAGAGTTGACCTTTAGTAATGTGGAATTGAAAACTGCTGAAGGATTACATATTTACATAACATTCCCCTTTTCATAAACACTGTGAACTTGGAACAGTCAATGTGTTTATAGGTGTTTCTTACCCTCATAACAAAGTCTCTTGCCTACAAATAATAGGAGAAAGGATAATATGGCCTTGAGGAACACATGCTCATACTCAAGAACTCCCATCTGAAAATTCAGATATATAAGTGAACTAATGGTGAAGAACGTACATAAAGCATGTGGAAATGTGTCGGCATTCTAGTCAAGTTATTTTCTATTGTACAATAGTAGGACATAGGTCATATTTTTTGGCAGAACAATATGCACAAACCTTAAACCAAGAATCCTATGTGAAACCTTGGTCCACCAGATGTTTGGATGTTGTTAATTGAAGACCAGGCAACCACTGTTTTACATCAGACACCTTCCCTGTTAAAACTTCATTCGCTCCATTTTTTGTTTCAATGCATCATTCTGTGTGGTTTTTTATAAATTTTAGTGAATTTTTCTAAGTCATAACTTTGTTTGGAACTTCTTCTTTCTCTTTTCCTTTAATGATGGAGTAGCTAGTGCTTTGCCTTTGAGTTTGTGTATATGATTAGTACTCTGACCTACCAATTACTCACATCTGGATAGGCTTCTTGTTTGTCTTTGAAGTTTTTCAATTACATTTTTTTTTTCTTTCCTTGTTCCTAGGTCTGTGAGTTTTCTGCTATTTTAGTAAACTCAAAATAAAATATAGTAAAAGCTCAGGAATGCTTTACCTAATGGTTCCAGGTGAGCTTCAGACCGAAAAGAGGTCCAGACATCTAATAAGACCTTTCAAAATGTTATTTAAGTCAATAGCACTCTATGTACCATGGTGCTCCTTAACTCCCAGCTATAATTGACAGTGTCTGAACTGGGTCTTCTTTCTCCTAGTTCAGTGTGATCTTTTAATCTAAAAGATGGATGACAGAGATAATAGATAATTGGTTTAAACCACAGAGCAGGTAAGGATCACAGACGTTCTCTAAGGCCTTTCTGTCATTGCGGAATTGCTGAGTGGCATTCACTTTTACAAAATCTCCTTTTGTATAGTGAGAGATACGTCCAGAAACCACTTACAGAATATGAAACCCGGGAGATATTCAAAAGCAACAGGCTAAGAAAGGGAGACTGAAAAGTGGCCTGTTTTTAACAGGATTATCTTATGAGACAAAGTCAGTCCATTTCCTGATAAAAAATGGGAGAATGTCATGAAGGAAAGCAATTCCTTATTTTTGAAGAATTAAA
This sequence comes from Xenopus borealis, assembly GCA_024363595.1. Classification (NCBI taxonomy): domain Eukaryota; kingdom Metazoa; phylum Chordata; class Amphibia; order Anura; family Pipidae; genus Xenopus; species Xenopus borealis. The sequence continues at coordinate 4,794,446 of CM044441.1, read as the reverse complement.
TCTCAAAAAACTTAAATATTGTATTATACTGTAGAATACTAACTGTAACACCCTAATAAAAAATAAGTCTGTTTGTCTAAGAACTCTAAAAACTAAGTTGGTGGTCC
>CM044441.1:4743440-4756487 GCA_024363595.1 Xenopus borealis | reverse complement strand
GGGGGGGGGGGGAGCGTTCACTATTGCCTTGGCCATTAGCTTGGACAGATAGAAAAATATACCTGTTGGTCAGATCATAGCACTAGTGAGGTGGGAAATTTTTCTCCAAGTTCTGCCTCAAAAATTATACCCATGGACTTAAAGACATAAAAAACAGCTTAAAGTAATTTTTTTTTATCAGAAATCAATTTCTTTGAAGTGCCAGTATCAGCCTTATTGGTAAAGGTACAACATACTCTGCACAGAAGCTATTATTACCTTAGTTTGATATAATTTTAACATATATTCCAGAAAAACTATGGGCATCATGTGTAGAAATGTGTTTAACAATATTAAACATAATTAAATACCTCAGTCTTTTCATTTTATACCTAAATTAAATTACTTAAAAGCCCATTTACTCAAATTCGATTTTCAAAGTCGTTCCAGTTTTTTCAGTTAAAAAAAATCAAATGAACTTGATTTCTTTTTCAATTTCCAGCATATTTACAAAAAAATTTGATCTGAAAAATGCCAGTCATTATAAATGAGTTTTCAAAATGTAATTTTAAAATAGATCTCTGATTGACTTCTACAGAAAAGTTTTTGGCTGCACATTTCTTTAGTCGAGTTTACTTTAAAATAGTTGCAATTGCATTTTTTCTGTGCAAAAAATCAAATTGCAAAGCAAATATTATTTCGATTTAAATAAAATTATAATAGTATAATTTTATTAAGTTAGCCCCTTATAATGTATTTATCTGATTGTTGTTGCTGTTATGCAGAACTGACATTTTAAATAGGAACTAAACAATATATGAGAAATATATTTATAAGTGAAAGAGTATTTGGCAACATATTTATTAATTATAATGCACAATGCATTTTCCTGTCTCTTCATTTTCTCAGACTTTTTTCTGGCTACATGAAAAATGTAAAATGGGGAGTTCTGCTGTATAAGGATTTCAAATGTCATCAGGTTTTATAAATGTTCATAATTTATTTTGTTTAACACAAGTGTTAATGGTGTTGTTTTTGTTCATCAGATTCAGATTTTGTAAAAGAATAGATAGAATATTTGCTCGCCTTTTGGGACTATAGCTCTAATCTTGATTTCATATCTAGAATCCCTACCATAAAGGGAGGTAGGACTGATTTTTAGACAGAGAAAACTCTTTACATAATACTAATCATTGTTTTTAGTTACTAGTAAACTGTTTTTATTATGACGGAAAATTGGAAAATACTATGAGGAATATTTATCAACATTTGAATTTGACTTTTTACTCCAGTTCAAGTTTTTAATTCTTGAATTTCTGAGATTTATTAATTGCAAAAAAAATCTAAAAGCTGATTATTTCAGGTAGTAGTGGGAGTTATAGTTCGAGTAGTAATGCAATGAATTCAGGGTTCAGCCTTTATCAGCAGGATTTGGATTCATCGGAATCTTTGCGCCTGGCCAAACTGAAACCTAATTTGTATATGCTAATTAGGGGAAGGAAAGGGAAATCACGTAACTTTTTGTCACAAAACAAAGTAAGTAAAAACGTATTTTTCCACATTTTCCCTTCCAGTCCCTAATTTGCATATTTACATTAGGATAAGGATTCAGTTCATTATTCAGCCAAATCTTTCATGAAGGATTTGAAGAGTCGGCCAAATTCCCAAATAGTAGATTCAGTGCATCCCTAATTTTGAGTTTTTGAGATTCATCTGAAATGTTGGCAGACTCCTGAAAAATGATGGTAGAATGTGATTTAATTGCATTAGAGTTGTTTCTTTTATGTTTTTATGCAATCCAGATTATGGAATTCAAAGTTTTTTAATATACTTGTAAACACAGGGAATGTTAGTTTTTTTAATATTTTAATATTTTTTTAATATTTTTTTGGAATAGTGGACCAAGGCCACTTTGCTACATAACCCTCTAAATATTCTTGAAACATTTTGCAAATCCTCTTTCATTTAGGGACATACTTTTTTATAGAGAACTCAGACTTGGATGAATTCAGTGTTTGAATAAGCTTTCATTGTTAACACATTTTTACACTTGAGCCCAATGATGAAATTGTCACATAACCAGTGTTTCGAATTGACCGATTTTAGAATTTAGTGTCATAATCACAGGATTTTAAAAATAATTAATAAATGTTATAATTATTCAGAAGTAGTTTCTGCTTAATTTGTATTTGCATATGTTCCTGAATATAGCTCTGTACATGAGTAATTGCCCTTTTCAGACTATACATATAAGCTCCTGGTTTTTCTCCTAAAGAAGAAAAAAACATCCTGCCTATAGAGTATTCACAAATATCCGAAAGGTGAATAATTACAAAACTTCACATCATTTTTTTCAAAAACATCTACACAATTTCTTTCATAGAAAGAAAACAATAATATTTGTATAGTTATAAGTTGGATAGCAGCATTTCAAGGGAAAAAAAAACATTTGATTTCAGTAGTGCTTTCTGTAGTCCAATCCAGTGTCGTTTTTAAGACACTGGATTCTAAAATTTTCCCCAGAGATTAAGAACTCTCAGTGGTTACAGCAGTTTAAAAATCTGTAATTCCAGTTAACAGTATTCAGTTATTGAAATTTTTAGATAGGGAAACTAGAGTACTTTGTCATATTCACAAATTTTGTTTTGAATGCGTTTAAATATGAACTGTCCTACGATGCATGACATAGATCACTCTGACTGGTAGACCATTTAAAAATCTCAATGGTTCTTTAGACTGCCCGTTCTTTCAATTTCATGTGAATAAATCAGCATCTGGAGGTCAATCTTTCCCTCAATGTTCAGTTATCCATGCAATGAACCAGTGGTAAACATAAAATATAATGATGTGACAATAATATCAGTATATATTTGTGAATATCACAAAATACTCCATATATGGCCAGTGAAGATATGCAAATCATCTGTTAATCAGTACATAACTCAGCCCATCAGCCTGAAAAACAAAATTTAGATGGATTTTGGTGGTATCAATGTTGAAGCAAATTGACTTGGAATCAACCAACAGCTGTCTTTGATTGGTTTCTTCTAACTGATATAAATAGGAAAATTGTGATAAATATTGTCAAAAACTTCTATCCTAAGAATATTTGGCTTATTATTGTTCCAGCAGTCAGACCCATTTCTATTTCAAATTCTGTGGCATAATGGGGAGTGATTATATTTTTAAGTGCGGTTTCCAACTCAAATCCTTTGAAATTACATGACCCTTACATCTCAATCATTTAAGCAATGGGGTTATTGTCTAAACACAGTCTGCTCAGCCACAGATAATTCAGAACAGTATGTGTCAGTGAAGGATGTCGTTTCACCAAATGTGTCAATATTTAAAATAAACAAAACATTTTACTAATAGTAAATTTAGAATAGGGAATTTCTTATCATACTGAAATGTGGGGGAAAAGAAATACCAAACTGGATTTCTTCTTGTCCATTGTCTTGTATCTTTCTGTTGAATGTTTTGTCCAGTAATGTTTTTTCCCTTTTTTTGCTTAATGAAAATTTAAATATCCAACCGAAGTTGCACAAACTGCTCATCGACTGTCTTTGTCAGTTCAAAAACAGTGTGAACTGCTCAAGGACATCATAACAATGACATATTTGGAATGTGATATTGGTAGATTATCAGTTGACGTTGCATAATCACATCTTCTGTTACATATTGTACCATTGAAGTTTCAGTTATCTTGCATTTCACTTCATGTCAGCACACATATGACAAGAACTGCGAAATTACCGAGATATACCGTGTATTGTTTGTGAAGATTGTATTTAAGTAGGTATAAATCTCCAGCTGCATCGAGCCTTTCCAAGAAGCCTTAATACCAACGCTATTCGATCAGTCAAAAGTCAAAGTCTTAATGATCCATGCCTGAAAAACGAGGCCTTGAGTCATATCTTAAGATTGAGCCTGGTTCAGGAATAGATGATTATTTGCAGGTGTGAACATCATATACCCTTATACATTCTTGACAGCTGACGTAGCAACACCAGTGGAAGATGCAGTGACATTTTTCTTTCCTTTTCTCAGTCCTTGTATTGTGTCCTCGACCACAACATAAAAGATCACAGCCATCTATACCATGGGATGTTACATTGCATACCCGATCACGGGTTCCAAAAGATCCAGTTTCTGGATTGGGCTCACAAAAGTTGGGGGAGCTCTCATAGTAAATCAAATCTCTCTCTGTAGGTGGCTTAAAGAATGTGTATTTGGGCCTCAGGGTTTCAACCCATCCTCTGGATTCTCGATGTTTTTCTACCACCATTTCAGAAGCACTGTCGTATTTATCCTTAAGATAGTCTCCAATCACTCTGAAATCTGGTTGGGACCACCAGCACGTTTTAACTTCGCAGCTTCCAGACAATCCATGACATTTGCATTTAAGATGCCTGTGATCTAGGATCGACTGAAAACAAAAAATAGTGTTAGTTTCGACAATTTCCACAAATATTCTGTTACTATATCTATAATTCTCAGGCTCTGATGATACAGAAACACCAGAGACACCAGAAATACATTTATATTATAAACAATAATTTCTACTTAATAAATGAACCCCAGCTTTTATTCAAACACACATTATTACTAGGGATGCACCGAATCCACTATTTGGGATTAAGCCAAATACTGAATGGAATCGGAAACCTAATTGCATATGTCAATTAGGATCAGGAAAGGAAAACTTTTACATTTTTTTACTTCCTGGTTTTGTGATGAAAAGTCACATGATTTCCCTTCCTGTCCCTAATTTACATATGCACATTAGGATTCAGATTCAGTTCTCCAGGCACAAGGATTTGGCTGAATCCAAATCCTGCTGAAAAAGGCTGAATCCTGAACTGAGACCTATTACCAAGTCTTTCCAAATTTAATGAACAACATATAAACTTTAAACATATCTTTAAACATATAGAGCAGGGATCCCCAACCAGTAGTGTTGCTCTCCAACCCCTTGGATGTTGCTCCCAATGGCCTCAAAGCAGGTGCTTATTTTTGAATTACTGGCTTAGAGACAAGTTTTGGTTGCATAAAGATGTCCTGCCAAACATTCTCTCCTGTAGGCTGCCAGTCCATATAGGGGTTACCAAAAAGCCAATCAGAGCTCTTATTTGACATCCACATGGACTTTTTCATGCTTGTGTTGCTCTCCAACTCTTTTTTAAAATTAAATGTGGTTCACGAGCAAAAAAGGTTGGGGACCCCTGATAAAGAGAATGGTTGGTTAGTTTTGGAAACCACCAAATAGTTTAACATATAAGGTGTACAACTTTATGGGAGTTTTTTTTATCAAAGGTCAAACATTTGAGTTTTTTATATCTTGAATGAACTTGAATGGTAACTTATTTAAAAAAAAACTTAAATGGAAAAAACTCGATTCTGTGAGTTTGAGTTGCGAAACCCGAAAACATAAAATAATTAGGTTTACAGAGCAATAAAACTTGAATCACTCAAATTATTTGAGTTTTCAGTCAAAATTGTGTGAAAAAACTCATGTAGGCTGTTAATATCTTCAAATGGTTCAAGGGAGATTTTTTTTAACCAAAAATTTGAGTTTTAACCAAAAAAAAATCTACTTGAAAACTCCAATTTTGAAACCTAATAAACAACTCCCTATATTTTTGAGCAATTTGGTGGATCTCACAATGTATGCTCTGGGATATGATCCCCTATAGTAGCTCATATATATAGAATATTGGTATGCCCTCACGTGCTTTTTTTTGCAAATCATTATTCAGGTTGACCTTCATGGGCAGAATTCATCAGAATTTCATCAGAGGAAACGCCCCTTAATTTCTAATCTTTTGTTTAATTTATTTATCTAACTTGCATGATGCTGCATGTAATAAATGTTAAATGTTGCTGCACAACAATAATTTTTTTGGGTGAATAATCAAAGTCCAGTAAATCAAAGTCCAGTAATAAATAAACAAAAACATATCTTATTTTACAAGGCTGCATTTGATTGCAATTTTACTTGTTATATTTTTGTATTTGATATTTAGGGTCAGATTTACTGAAGGTTGAATTTCGAAATTTTGGAAAAAAAATTTGAAATTCGTCCATCAAATTGTTTCTGGGTCATTTTAGATTGAAAATGGCCGTTTTCTATTGAATTAAAATTGTTCGAATCAAACAATTCCCCCCCCCCCAAATTTCCCCCCCAAAAAAATGATTTTCCAGAGTTTAGAAAAAATAGCAGGGAAGCCTACAGGAGGTCACCCATAGGCTTAAATGGCAATTCGACAGTTTTAAGGTGGTGAATAGTTGAATTAAAAAAAAATTAAAAGGGCCAGTACTTTGAAATTTCGAATTTTTGAGTTTTCGAATATTCAAATTTTTTCAATTCAAATCGAATTTTGGGCTTTTCGATAGTCAAAGTAGCCCAAAATTAATTTGAAATTTAAATTCCAATTTAATTCAAATTTTCACTTCAGCCCTATTCGACCCTTGGTAAATCTGCCCCTAATTAATGTTTTTAATGTTTAATATTTTCCTAACTCCCATAATCATCTGTAAATACAATGAACAGCAGACTGCAAGCATCTTTAAATCCATTTACATTTTCAATATTAAATCTCAAGAACACATTTATAAAATCAGACAATACAACAAAAATCGTGCCTAACTATATTTAATTACATAAACCCTTCAAACAAATGGTTAGATACTTGTTATGATAAATATATTAGAAAACATTTTACTCTATTGCCTTTTTGAAATGTTTCTATTTGTATAACCATTATTTGAAAAAAAATACTGAGTTAGTCAGAAAGGAAGAATACAAAATCATAATTTATGAGGAATTTACTTTATATATGTCCATTCATTCAATCTACTCAACACTACCAGTTTGCAATTTAGATAAAAGCTGATTTAGAACATTTACAAATTACAAAGAATTTGTGGGCGCAGACCTGCGTATCATGGAAGTTCTGCTTTCACCATTAGTTTCTCAAATGGCATTGTCTAAAGAATAGTAGATGGAGCGTCTCGCAATATAAACTTAATAAATAAAAAAATATCTTACTGTTCTGCCTGCTTCATTGTTGTGCCTGTTCATTGCTGATCGGGCATCTGGCCTGTTCTCCCGTGCATCTGCAAATTCTCGAGACACCATGCTTCCAAAATCCATATCTTCACTGCAGCCTCCCCACTTCCAGCCTTCCCCAGGAGGTCCTTTGTGATGGGTATCACAGCCGCAGATGGTAGCAGATCCCTCAGCGCAAGATCTGGTTACAGCAAATGCAACTCCAGCTGAGGCTATGGCATGAACAAAGGCTGACTCTCTTGTAGCTGCGAATGAAGAAATGAAATAAATTATACTTTGCAGTGAGCGATAGCATTTCAAGGTGGTCAGTACATGCAATACCAAGACTGGGCGCTCAATGCAGAAGATGTTTGTCCTGTTGAGGCTACCACTCTGTATAACTTATAATACTATCAAGGCAAGGAAATATTTTGAATCACTGTTACATGAAATCCAAAAAATAGTAGATTACTTTGTTCAATATTATTTTTACTTTCATTTTTAGATTTAATTTTTCTGTTAAAAATCTAAAAAAAATTGAAAATATAATTCTAAGATCAGAAATTATTTTAAGTTGCTAATTTTGATATCTTGACCTAAATAAATATACAATACAGTACAGAAAAATGTAATATAATTTAAAAGTAAAATTAATATATTTTTTAATTATAATTAATAGAAAAAGAATCAATGGTTAGTCAAGCCACTGCAGTAGTTAGGCATAATTAGGCATAGTATTTATTGTGTGTTAAATATTCTTTATTGTTCTTATAATATATTAAATTATAGTAATTTGTTAAATATATATATTTAGCAAAACCACTATCATTTTTATGTTCTCGTCTTCTGTTTCATTTTAATTCTTGAAAAGATAATTCTGGAATACTTAAAATACATGTGTTAGATGAGTTTCCAGGATACAAAAATAAAATAAATCACCTTTAAGTATATTTTTAAATTTTTTTGCAGCATAAATCGTGAATTCAAGTTTCCAAAACTCACATTTTCAAACGCTGGAGAGTTCATGTAGAAGTCAACGAGAGTTGTGTTAAACTTAAAGCTATTTTTCCATTTGTTTCTTTAAAAATTTACCAGACAAAATTTTTTTAAAACTACCTTTTTCGAACTTTTACTCAACAAAATTGAGATTTACCAGTTTTTCTTTTGATCAAAATGTTTAATTATATTATATTTAAATTTGCCTCCAAGTAATGAAATCTGATCAAAAATAAAGTGATTGGAAGTCCATTTGTTGGAAGATAAAACACTTGAAATGATTATCACTAGTGATGGGCGAATCTACCCCATTTCGCTTCGCTGAAAAATTTGCGAATTTCCAGTGAAATGGGGGTTGGGAGAGCAAGCATTGCTCTCCCAACCCCCATTTAATGAAGTCTTTGGAAGAGATCATGCTAAATAAAGAGAAAAGCAGGTATGGTCTTTCTCTCCCCAAAGATAATACTTTTTTCGCTTAGGATAGGACTGACGCATGGACACTGCCTTGACGGGGCGCGTCAGCTTATGCATATTTTGTACAAACTTTGTAACTAAAAGTGTCTTTTTTGTTAGTTACAGTTCAGTTGTGCAAATTCTCACTTAGGGGTTAAAGGTTGGAGTGCTGGGGAATTTTCTAGTTTTTTGTATATTTAGCCAGCCCACGTGCACCCAATCGCTAAGGGATTGAGCTGCATTACCTTGTTTAAGTATTACTATATATATATAAATACATACAAAACAAAAGTCACAACACTCAAAGTCAATTTGCATACAAATATACATGAGGTTTCAGGACCCTTTCAGTGCTGCAAACACATTGGGGTCCTCCTGGATTGTCTGTACTTTAGTTACAGCTTTGTAAACTCTATCTGTTTCTCTATGTATCTGTCTATGTATACTATCTTGGATGACACGATCCTTCAATGATAACTGGAAGTTTAGTTTTCTGGTTGCAAGTGTCAATGCCTTGAGAAGTTCTTGAGATGGCACTTTTGTTTTGAGTAGGTCATGCTCATTGATAAACTCCACTTCAACCAAAAAGTTAGTATATAGATATAATATTGTAGTCACTTGAAGAAGCATTGGTTACTATTAACCTATTTATATATATATATATATATATATATATATATATATATATATATATATACACAAATATATGATTTAATGAACAAACAAGAATCTGAGCGCAGACCGTAAAGCAAAAGTCAAGAATAGTTCAGGTAAATATTTTTGACTGCAAAAAAAAAATTACTCAACCAAGTGTTTAGGAAGTCAAATAATTCCTTCTTTTGTTAAAAACGAAGTCAAAATTTTATTTTAATCCCTAAACCACAATTGAATAAAGAATACAATGTACTTTTGCTCTATGTTCTATCAATTAACACCCAAATCTGCAGTGCAGAAAGATATTTTGGATGCTAAGGGATATGCTGAAAGGAAATGTTGTTGAGGCTGTGCCATGTCCCCTATACACAAGGCTTTGTGATTAATTCATCGTAGTTTTTAGGAGCCAAAATATATCAGTGTGACTAACAAGATAAATGCAACTATAGAGGTTTCCATTCTAACACGTGTATTGAAACCTGCCTTTAGGAGTTGGATGAAATGTATTCAGAAAATGTAAAGAAAAATCCACTCTCCTGGTTTTTAGCTACATAAATCCCTACAAAATGTTGACTGAGCCTATATCTCATATGTTTATTTTTAACTGAATGTCCTAGTGAAGTTATTAGTAACAATCTGGTCTAGCTGTTTGATTGATTGCAGCCCAACCTATTTTAGGAGGTGAGACACAACCAACAACAGCAACAAGCCTAAAGAAATGTCCATGGGTGGTAATTTTACCAGATTAGAAAACTGGGCAGCAAACTGGAAAATGGGGTTCAATGTTGATAAATGCAAGGTGACGCACTTTGACAGATGTACGTTTTTTTCTTACCCCCCACCAGCAAGAGTAAACTGGTCTTCTCAGGTAAAAAGTCAGCAACTGCTAAAATTTTGTACCCAAGGAAAAAGGTGGTGTTGAGAGTTGTTCTGTAAATAAATGCACAATTCAACCTAAATGAGCATAAATGAATTTCTCTGCAATAACTTCAATTTGTTACTTACAGTTTCGGACTAAGGGTATTCTTTGCTTTTTGGTATAATGGGGTAAAGAACTTGAATAAGGGACACCTTGTGCAAATGGAGAATGGAAACTTCAAAACAACATCAACAATACATTTGGCAAAATGGCTCCAATGTATTATCTCAAAATGGAAAAAAAACAACAAAAAAAGTTGATAGGTTGATGATATTTTTTTTTCTCTCTCTCTTTGCAATGGAATTCAAAAGTGCTAATGAGATTTAAAATACATAGAGTCGAGGCAAAAAAAAAGAAAGAAAGGTGAAAAGGTTCCCAATGTAATTCCTCCATCAATGAAATATCTACTAGTGTCAAGTCAAAACCACAATCTGGGATTGACAGAAAAATTCTCTAACAATAGGACTGCCCCAAACCCACCTGAGAATGGAATGTGAGGCCATATCTCAGTGGCCTGATCACATATGACAGCCCCCCCCCTTCACTCTGCCTGGTTGGTATGGCAAATCGTCCTTATTACCTGCTGGGTGAATGAATCCCTCTTTGTGCTGGCACTGTCACGCTGCATTAAACCAACAATGGCCCAAGATATTTTATATGAAATTCACCCTCACCAGTGATTAGCAAGGACCAGCTAAGTCATAGCAACCTAGAACTATGCATTGGAAGGGCCAAAAGGGAAATCCCTATTCAAATGGTTTAATAAAACAATCTAAAGGGCGTGTGAATGGGGAAAAGCATTTTCATTTCTCTCTCCAGCCTAATCTCATGGTCTCTGAGATATTGTGCTCTGAGTATACCCCAGCAGGGTGCAGGCCGAAGGTCTCCCGTCAATTCTTTTACAGACCCTCTTTTTTTTCCTGAGAGGCAATGATATACTAGTGTGATTGCCTGCCGCAGCAAAGTGAAACACATATTTTATCAAAAGGATGGACCTTCTAACACATCCTCAATGGTTACAGATTCTACTCTAGAGGTTACGGGTCATAACCTGGATTTGGGGACACCGCCCACTCTTTTCAGGATTCTAGTCAAAGATGAGCCCTGTTGAACTTTAAAACATGTCACCTTCATGGGTTTTAGTCTTTGGCAAAGCTGCCACTTGGGTCTTCTGGCTGACTGGTTAAGTAATAGCTGACAATGAAACAATGTCTTTGTGTTGGGTGGTGAACTCTCCCCAGGCTCCTAGAGAGCTCTTTAATATCTCATTGGTTGCTTTGGTTTTTCTATCCTGTTGTTTCCAGGCAGAGAAATGATAAGGTCAATGAGATCAAACTACAAAAATAATCAAAATTGCTTGTTGATCTCCGTCTATGACTTCCTTGAGGCGACTGGAGAGAAAACTACCGGCTGTGATTATTATGGGAGACAACATCATACTCTAGATAGACATTAAAGAAAGGACTTGTTTATCCTGGCAGCAGGGGGATTGCAATAGGCTTATTTTTACAATTCGTACCACCATGTGAGCAAGCAGGTCCACAAGCACTGTCCCATAAAATCATGCTGTTTACTAGTTGAACTGTCACCAAATGAAAAGAAATGTAATTAACATCACTGCTGGCACACTGGTCTAGCTCAAGAGTCGTCCAGCCTTCAACTGTTTGTAAGCAGCTACTTCTTTGACTCTGCTGGGTCATAATCTATCTCAAAACCAGGTATAAATTGTATTGCAATATCTGTGGTGAAGCTTTAACTGAGGGACTTATAAGGAGGTATAATGGGAATCAGAAAAGGTCTCATTCATGCAATTATGCAGAGAGGCACTAGACCTTTTATACTATGGTAAACAAGTTAGGGACCACCGTATGGGGTTTACCTTGACGCGGTATGGTGGCTTATCAACTTTATGATCATAACTTTGTAACTAAAAACCTCTGTCTTTGTTAACTGATGTGTTTGCTTATATACTGAATTACTTATGAGACGGGGGACTATATACTTTAATACATTTTTACTTGGCCCTAGGAGTGCTCCCACAACCCCCCTTTTTTGTATTTCTCATTTTATGTAGCCAAGGGGAAATGAATGTGACTATTACATTAACTAGGAAAAGGCACACTGGCACACAAGATGTGAATGCAGTTGAAAACCTTGCAAAATTTTTATTACCGGAAGTGCAACGTTTCGGGGCGAGCCCCTTTGTCAAAGGGGCTCGCCCCGAAACTTTGCACTTCCGGTAATAAAAATTTTGCAAGGTTTTCACCTGCATTCACATCTTGTGTGCCAGTGTGCCTTTTCCTAGTATTAGATTTGAGGTTGCCGGTTACCTCTATCACTGTGCACCAAGGAAATCTGGAATTATCTACACGTGAGCAATTACTACTTACTATTACATTAACTACACAAAGAGCCACTGGATGGGGAACGATTAGATACTATCACTTCCTGGTTGGCAGGAAGACTCTCACACTTTTTTCTTTGCTTGATCTCCGGGCAAAATATTCAAAATGCTACATTCTTTTTTTTTTCCTTACTGAATTTTATAGACTTTCCATGACTTCTTAATGTAATTGCAAACATGTTCAGGCATTAGAGACTCATTAGGCAACAAGTGAAGCCTCCCTGATAGTAATAAAACTAATGTTACCAGCATGAGCAGAAATGGCTACTAATGTGAGCACTCATTCTATCTATCTCTCTACTGTATATCTATCTCTCTTTATCTAACTCATCTATCGATCTTGCTCTAACGTCTATCTATCTCTTTACCATCTATCTAGCTCTCTTTCACTATCTATCTATCTATCTATCTATCTATCTATCTCTCTATCTCTTTATCATCTATCTATCTCTCTTTCACTATCTCTCTCTCTCTCTCTCTCTCTATCTATCTACTGTATATCTATCTCTCTTTATCTAACTCATCTATCGATCTTGCTCTAACGTCTAGCTATCTCTTTACCATGTATCTTCCACAATCTCTCTCTCTCTC
>CM044441.1:4713826-4725188 GCA_024363595.1 Xenopus borealis | reverse complement strand
TACAGGGTTATGGAAGATAGCTCATAGTACAAGTTGATTCAGGGACTGGTCCCATTGCATTCCCCCTCTGAGGCAAATTGGAGAGGCTTCAGATGGGTTTTTTGCCTTGAACTGGATCAACTGGCGGTTAGGCAGGTTAGAATACAATTAAAGGGTTAAACTTGATGGACATGTCTTTTTTCAGCCTAATTTACTATGTTACCTACTATGTCTGTTACATGCCTACACCACAAACCCATGTCTATTATTATGTAGAATTGCATGAACATACTAAAAGCTGACTGGGAGTTCTGAACACTATGCAAAACACTTGGCATGTGCTCATGAACCATTAGATACTCTTAGAATAACTTTTAACATAAATAACATTAGGAATGTTCCAAGCTAAACCGATGCCTTTCCCATGGCAATAACCTGATTCAATCCTTTGCATATACAGTAATGTCCATTTATCTGATGTCCAACTGTCTCCTTTACTAAAAACACAAATTCCCAGCACCTCCACAACGTGACTATGAGTTTAGTAGTAGTTCTCAGCTGTCTATGGGCACCCCTGCCTGGGAGACTGCATATTGCTTTTACCTTGAGGCTGCTTCTCCCAGAATCATTATGAGTTTGAATCCAGTCCAACAATAAGTAAGGCTGTTGCAACATGCATGTAATGTATCAACGAGAGGGGCTGTACATTAATTTGACAAGGAAATCGTTCCAGTTGGAAATATGGGTTGGAGGGAGGAACATTTTTCCCTTGCGCATGCACATATGTCAATAGTATATGCCATGATATATAGGTTACACGCAGGTGGGCACAGAGACAAAATTGATTTTACTGAGCCTTATCTACTGAACTACAACTCCCAGCATGCATGGACATCTTCCGGCTATAAGATGTATATTGTCTAGTTCCAGATTGGGTAATCTGTCAATTTCTGTCCCCATAAAAAAAGCAACAACATTTGCTTGATGTCTCTTGTGTTGTTCCTTTTTGTTTCCTCCTTTCTTGCATCTAAAATATCAGCACCCAGGACAGGAAGTAATGGGTGACCCCCAGGTCCCACATCCTGTTCTGCTCTTAGAAACATGGCCCCAAAATGAATGCCTTTACCATTTGAGACCTGGGAAGATCCATTATACCAGGATTCAACTTCCCTTTCTTTTCTTCTTCCACTAAGGAAGTAAAAGAAGTCATGTGAGTACCTAGAAATACTTCCCCCACCCAAATACAAAAAGCAATTATAACGTATTCAGGGGAAAGCTCTTTTCTTCCTACAAATTAGGGATGCACCGAATCCACTATTTTGGATTCGGCCGAACCCCTGAATCCTTCCCGAAAGATTTGGCCGAATACCGAACCGAATCCGAACCCAATTTGCATATGCAAATTATGGGTGGGAAGGGGAAACATTTTTTGCTTCCTTGTTTTGTGCCAAAAAGTCACGTGATTTAGCTCCCTGGCCCTAATTTGCATATGCAAATTAGGATTCGGTTCGGCCAGGCAGAAGGATTCGGCCGAATCCAAATCCTGCTGATAAAGGCCGAATCCTGGATTCGGTGCATCCCTACTACAAACATAATACTGCTTTACACAATATTACACATATACCATAACCCTAGAAAACCTGGTCACCTAATAATAAAAAAAAGTATCATTGTAGGGTTAGGGTGTATAATTCTAAGCGATGCATGTTGTGGTGATGATGTCATAGAACGCATGACTAAGTCCTCATTTACCTAAGACTCAACCCTGATCTACAGCACTACAATATAGTTCATATCTTGTTTTACTACAAGATTGTTCTGCTGTTGCTCTTGGACAGTTGCTCGTATCATCCATAACCTAATTTTGCCTTCCCAAGCAAAAGGCTGCTGGTATTATTGATGCATACTTGGAACAAGCCTGTGCAGGAGACCTGAGACTTTTCACTTTGCACATACTGCCCCGGGCCATAGATTCTCCTCCTTACACCAAGAGCATGTTCTTCTGCTTTTTTTTTTCCTTCCGAAGGAATGCACACCTCTAGCTATCCATATGGGGAACTCAGCAAGGCTCTGGCCTGGCTGTTGTGTCTTTGGGGGTCTGCCTTGCAAGCAGAAGAGGTCTTGGTCATGCGGTAGCTGAACACTCAGCCTTCATTATATATTTCATGAACTCATTAAAAGCTAAATATCTAAATATTTACCCTTTTCTTTGACCCCAGAAGATTCCAAGAAGGTAGAACTGTATTAGATTTTAGTTGCAGTCTACCTTAAGATGGCATATTGGCCACCAACTTCCTTATCTCCTCCTTTAAGCATCTGGTTCTAAACCCAATAAAAACACAGGGAGAGGTGTGGCCTAACAGTAGAGGGATTGGTTCATGCAAATGATCAGAAGGTTATTATTTATATTTTTTAACTTCCTGTAGAGGTCCCTTTCTATTCATCCCCGAGTCTTTCAAACCACTACCTTGTTGTAAGTACTATAACTCTGTACAGAAAAGAACTCCAATGTCCCCGTTGAAAATATCTATAAAGTTGTGGCTGTCTGCGCTCCTGGGAATTCTTTTTCGGAGCTACATTTCTGGAATTCCTCCTCTGCCCAAAGCACAAAGGGTTATTTGCCTAGGAGCCGCCTAACAAGGTTTGTTATTATTTTGTCTGATGAAGTATCTAGATAGGGGTGGGATCGTCCTACTGCATATGGCCAATGCTAGATCTCTTCTGGATTGTCATGAACATGTCCAGTTCCTCACCAAGGAAAGTAAAACAAGCCATATCTTGGCTGTAAATGATGCACGAGTCAGTGATATCAACCATCTCTAGGTCATTGTGCAGATAATGATCCAGTCCTGGTATTTTTACAACGTATTTTCATCTTTAGCATTATAAAGAACAATAAAATCCTTGTGAAATCAGGAATAGATCCCAATCTCAAGCCCAGGTTGCAGCTAGTTCTGACCTCAGCCGCTGGTCACCAGTTGTCTATTTTATGGGGCCGATTTACTAACACTCAGACTTCTATCTTTTTCTACAAATTGTATTCTATCTCTAAAAATTCATGTTTCCAAAGATTTTTCCAAAAACCCTTAAAAATTCAAGATTTATTAGACGCAAAAACTACAAAAACTAATACAAAACTTCTCAAAGTAAAAAGCAGCTAAGGTCCCCATAGTAGTCAATGAGAGCTGCGGAGATCGTTTTGGATCTTTTTCTTAGAACCTGAGACATGTGGAGTTTTTTGTATTTTTTAATGATTCGTTCAGCATCCCCCACAGCATTTGAACAGGTATGGGATCTGTTATCTGGAAACCAATTATCCAGAAAACCATGAAAAACAGTAGCTTGATCTCAACTAAGATATAAGTAGTCCTTATTGGAAGCAAACCCAGCTTATTGGGTCTATTTAATGTTTACATCTTTTAATAACTTTCATGGCATTGGTGGCTTCAAAAAGTTCTAATACCACTAAAGTTCAAACTTTAATAAATGGTCCCTGAGTTTGATTTTTGTTAAAGGGAAACCATACTCTTTTTATTAAGAGGCCCGCTCTTCCATTGGTTTTCCATTTGGACATGGCACGTGGAGTCATTTTTAGTACTTTAGTAGCAATAGCTCCTCCCATGCAGGTGACAAAGAACTTACATTGCAGACAATGTGAGTGGAGTCACTAAAGCTACTCCAATCACGTGATCCCAAGAAAGGAATATTTATCGCCACACGACCTGCCAATTTGGGGCGTTTTGTTGACTGCGCAAAAATAAAACATGTCACACAGGGAGATCAGTAGCTGACAACAATTTTCATTGTTCCACTGATATCCCAATCCTGCTCACTTGATAAACAATGAAGCCTGTTCTAGGTATCATCTACTAATCCCCGTATGTCACATAAACCCGCAAGAGCCTCTTGTAAATCTGGAAGCAATCTGTAAGTCTTTAAAATAGAAGAGGTGGGATTTCCATTTATTTCCAAAAGCTTTATTTTGCGTAAAAATGTTCATTTCAGACACATTTTTGACAGATCACTTTTACTTGTATGTTCTATAATTGTGTGCCTTCCTTTTTGCTGAGAATTTCAATAGAAATCCGATGAAAGGAAGGAAAAATAATCATTACAGTAAAATGTCAACTCTTTACTACTTTTTTCTCCTACCCTATGTTTATTTATAAGCCAAGAATACAGATATTTGTCAAGTTCAACCTTCCCTAATTCCTACATTCCTACAGAACAGAAGCTCCTTCCAGAACTTGGGGAAATAAATTATTTCAAATAATTCTTCCCATTGGCAAAATGTAATTTCGCACCTTAAAGGTGATGCCAATCCAAAAATAAATGACTGCCTAATAAAAGAAAATATCTTTCTAAACAACATCTCATCATACACGTAAAAAAATTTCAATAATTTTCAATAATTTTAAAGTTAGGTGTAAATATAAATGTTATTGATAGCCGCCATTTCTATTCTCCGCCCCGGTGGCTCTGCTGTTTGATACAATGTAACAGAAGCAGCGGATGAACAGACCTGTCTGTGCTGAGAACTGAAACTGCAACATTGTTTCAAAAATCGGAACCAGGAATAGAGAAATGGCCAGATAGACACTGCTTTCTAGAACAATGATATCTACATATAACTTAAAAAACAAATAACATTCATAATGAATGTATATTAGAAAGTTGCTTAGAATTTTATTTTATTTTATGACGCAACATTTCATTTTTTGGGTTTACATGCCCTTTAAGATGAAACCTCTTGGTACTTGGACTTGGAAGGGGAATTTACTTGGCCTCTAATTCTGTTTCATCTTTTAATCCCAAGGTATATTCAGATTTTTGTGCTTGTAGGATATCTGTTATGGGAAAAGACAAAGTCTGCATCAAAAGGGTCACTGACTTGCCTGGGGCAACAGTGCTCATAAAATGTCAGGGGTTCAAGGAGACTGTACTGGAATCTCTGTGAAACTAAACTCACAAAGGCAGAGGGGTTTTCTTATCAAAAAAAATGGAAACAGGTCATGACCTCATTTCATTTTGGGATTTCCATTATCACAGATTTTTTTTTTTGGAAAAATAAAATCAATTAGAAATCAACAATTAATATGTATAATTTTAAGGCCCATGGAACAACATGGCAAAATCTGCCAAGAAATACATTCTTCTGAAAATGTATCAGAATCTAAGTTATTGATGCACAGATTCAGTTTGAGATCTGAGTAGTGATGGGCGAATCTACCCAGTTTCGCTTCGCCGAAAAATTCGCTGGAAATTTGCGAATTGGCGGAAAAATTTGCGAAACGTGCCGTGTCGTTTTCGTTCGCGTCACGTCAATAACGACGCGCAACTCGTTTTTTGGCGAATTTTCACCTGCCAAATTCTCACTGGCGTTTCGCGAATTTATTCGCTGGCGGCGAATCGCGGGAATTCACTGGGAATTCGCCCATCACTAGATCTGAGTCTTTTTAGCAGGATTCTTGAGCATGGCCACACTGAATCAGAACACTTTACAATGATAACATTTTTGAACAAATGTTTTGCCGTTTTATGGCACTGCCAGAGGTTTAGTATTTTGTCCCCAAGGATTGAGAGATTCTCACGACTGATTGGTGCATCCCTAGTCTGGGAGACCCATTTATTAACATTCACATTTTTGTGATTTTAAACGTTTTTGAAAACACGAATAACCTTTTCACTAAAACCACGAATGCCATGTAATTTACTAGAAGATCTGACTATAAAAAGTGGAAATGAAAGACACTGAACGTAGGCCTACCACCAATCTGGTTTTGATCCAAAAAACAATGTCAAAACACAGGCAGGATTCCCCTAGATTGATGTTGTGGTTGTGCAATTACCCAACCCATTAAACCTTTGCCTTCACATCTTGATGTCATCACTTCCACAACATCACAGCATCTCCCCTGTGATGTCAGTTCCCTTCCTATCCAGAAAGGGACATAGGAAAATCTGGCAGCCCTAATCTGATCACTCCACCCCCATGACATCACAGCCACCTCCTTGTGATGTCAGCTCCCTCCCCCTTCCAGACAGGGGGATAGGAAAATGTGGCAGAAAAAAAATACAAAACTTCTAAAAATTTTAGTTTTTTGGATAATTACTAGTGAAATACAATCCGAAAGCCTCTAAAATTCTGAATTGCTAAAAAAAAGGCTCAGCTCCCACTGACTATGGGAACTCGGCTGTTTTTACTTGCCAAACTATACTTTTTTTTATTGTTTTTACTTTATAAAGCTCACAATTTTTTTAAATTTTTGAGAAATTAAAAAAAAAAAATATTTTAGAGAAAGATTTGACTCGTGTAAAAATCAAATGTTAATAAATAGTCCCCTACATCTTATTTTCTTGTACTACCATCAAATGATTACCCACCAGCAAGTAGAAAATATAACGCTAAGCCTAAACACATTCCCCAATACAAACGCCGGTGTTCTACTCAATATTTCCATTAAATGTAACTTTTTGTTGATGTTATCTCTCCAACAGAGCTAAATGTAGCTTTACTGCATGATGCTCCCGGGAAAGTTCTAATATATCATTTTATCATTTTCACAGAGAAGACAGATATGTCGACGCTAATGAGGCTGAGTGGAGACAAAGCCCTACTGAAAATAAAGCCCACGTTGCGTCACCGGGAGAAGTGATTCAACATAAAATATATCTGATGTGTTGAATGAAAAGGTAAATCATAACTAATCATTCTGGATAAACATGTAAAGGAGGAGGGAGATTATATCTCAGTGGGAATGTTTCATTCTCCTACTCTACTGATGGGTGGGGAATACCCATATTACATAAGTCCAACGAATGGCCTTTTGGTGGAACAAAATACATACTACTTGTTGCGATAGAGGCACCATTACAATAATATTGTGAAAAGAGCTGCAGTAATAGGTCTAGGGAATATTATTGAAATGCACAGGCACATTGTAACGTAGGGTATCCCAAACCCAGAACTTCCAAGATCCAGGTCACGGCTCTCCTGCCTAAAGCAGCCGCCTGTGGCTTTGGGTGGAGCCCTCTGCTACTCAGATGTCACCAGGACGTAATGTGAGAGGACCAAGGAGAGAGTTCTGGGCAGGTTGAGGAACCAATCAAAGGGATGGGGGAGCAGGTAGCATAGATGTGGAACAGGCCAGATCAATTCCAAATGGACAGTGCAGCAACAAATTAGAGAGTAATCAAGGTCACAGGTGGGGGTCAATACCAAACAGTAACGTGGTACAGAATCAGGATCCAAAAAATGGACAGTCATGGTCAGTCCAGGCAGCATAATGGCAAAGTCAGGGACAGGCAATGGTCAGGAACAGATATGAGACTTGGAAAACACACTTAGGAACTATGGAATAGACCTTTACATTGGGCAGTAAATGTTTGGTCAAGGCCCCATCAAATTTTCGAATTTCAAACCAAACACGATGACATCACGAGGCGCGTTGAAGTAAAAACAAGCAATGCCGAAGTCAACGATGCGTCCCCACCGACACGCCAGACCCTTACACACATTAACCTCCAATGATTGTTGTAAAAACAGGAGGCGTCTAAAGTTCTCCAGATGTGGCCCTGTCTTGCAAGTGCCCTTGGTGAAAAAAAGACTACTATAGACTCAGATGAGACCTTTCTGTTAGCATCCCAACTAGACTTGATATAATAGGCTGCACCATCTACTCTAGTGCAGGGATCCCCAACCTTTTTTACTCGTGAGCCACATTCAAATGTAAAAAGGGTTGGGGAGCAACACAAGCATTAAAAAGTCTCATGGGGTGCTAAATAAGTGTTGTGATTGACTATTTGGTAGCCCCTATGTGGACTTGAAGCCTACAGGAGGCTCTGCTTGGCACTATACTTAGTTTTTATGCAATTAAAACTTACTTCCAACCTGAAATTCAAAAATAAGCACCTGCTTTGAGGACACAGAGAGCAACATCCAAGGGGTTGGAGAGCAACATGTTGCTCATGAGCTTCTGGTTGGGGATCACTGGTCTAGTGGTACTTGTGTAGCCAATGCCAGTGTTGGTCCTTTGCACATCCCTGTTTCACTCACTGGCCCCTGTGCTTTTCACAAGAAACTCATTCTCGACACTCATTAATGGCTTCAGTGTGGCTAACACCCAAAAGGACCCTGCCAACCACTTTCCACCAACTAAATGAGAATGAGTATATTTGACTGGTAAAAGATACACCTGTGAGTTCCAATTTATTAACATCTATAATTTATAAAGTCTTTGTCGCAATGCTCCATTTTTTTTTTGCACTTTTTTTTGCACTTTGAGCACAGTCTTCTCCGCTACCTGACTTGCCACAGGTCTCTGTGTTCTGTTTCAGAGCACAGGGACCAGTAGCCACCTCCATGAATACAGCTTTCCCTGTGTTTGGCAACACTGTATTCATGTGGGGCAGGAGAGGGAGGCACTTCTGCCCGCGGGGGGTGAATAAATGAGCAATATCATTGCGATATCATTGCATTAGCCAATATTTGCTTTCAGTGAGCCAGGATTCCTGTTCCAAACCATTAAAAAAGGGCCTTAGAATATTATTCCACCAACAAACTTTTATGCTTTCAGGCAGGTAGTGCTCTTCTGGCATCTGCCAAACCCAGACAAGATGCTGAAATGCCCTTTACCCCCGCCAGCCAATGGCATTGCACATGGGGGGTCTGATCACCCATAAAACCAGTCCTACTAGTTGCTATTTGCTTGTTTGGGCCTCAGTAGTACAAGTCCTATTAGACGGCATGTCCAGATACTTCTACATGACATTTACAAAAATACCGTCCACGTGGATATTTAATTTAAAAAAAAAAAAAAAAAAATCTGCAGATGGTGAAATATTTGGTGAGTGAGAAGCTCATGTCAGCGGCGGTGCACACTCTTGGCACTGCTGTTGTGAGTTGTTATTGCATAAATCCCTCTGAATAAGATTATTTACATTCTCTCAGGTGCGCTGCCTGGGGACGTGCAGGAAAGGGGGGGAATTATATGCACGGAAATTCCTCCGACTTCTCTCCTCCATAACAACACGTGCTCATTCTCCAGCTTGTTCGGCCTTTATTCTCTCTGAGCAGTCTCTCCTGCAGTGATAATGGGTCATTTATTAAAGCTGCCTTTGCTTATATGGGCACCAGCGTAGCATGGATGGAGGGGTCTTAAAGGGGATATAAACCCAAATATGATATTTAGTATAAAGAGAGAAAATTCTTGCTATTCCTGCACTGCTGCTCCTCAATACAGAGACATCATCAGATATTTATATATATAGATAGATATATATATATATGCACCTGCTTGAGTATTAGTCCGAACCTGGTACAAGGAGTAGAGGCTGTCTGACAGAAGGGTCCCTGAGATGGATAGAACTTAATTCATGGATCATGAAAGGGTGGGGGATTTTGTGAGAGTTGGCAGAGTCTGGGTGGATTATGGGTGGAGTCTGGGTTGATTGTAGGAGGGTCTGTGTGGATTGTGGGTGGGGTTTTATCATAATTGGGGAGTGGCTGGGGCAGACATGGGCTTTGGCTGTGCATGCACATGGCTTTTTTTTTATTGGGGCATCATTTAACTTTTTCTCAACTTTTCACAACTTGATGGGTTATATAAAAGGGCAGGTATATGGGGTTGCCATCAGTGATTATGGGGCCACATAATAATCGGTTACCAGGGGAATCAGGTGACCAGTAAACTAATTACTGGGGTCCAGGCCCGGACTGGCAATCTGTGGGTTAGGGCAAATGCCAGAGGGGCTGCTATAAGGTCCCATAGAAAGTCAGTATTTAGTGGGCTAGTGGGGGCTGTTTGGGCCTCTGTGAGGGTTCATTGGGCCTCTGTGTACCTGAAATGCCAGGGCCTATTTTGATTCTCAGTCCAGGCCTGCTGGGGTCCAATGATTTCTGATGATGGCCCTGTACATCTGTCCGTATTATGGGTCCTTATTATGTGGGGCATTGAGGAAAAGGTGGAACACAACAGTTACTATACAGTTACTATACAATTATTATAGCTATATTATAGTATTGTTCTGGAACCTAGAGGGGTCTCTGTATGTTCCACAGGACCCCAGTGGGTCAAAGAGATATTATATCATAAATGTCACACTATAAGGGCCACAACAATCAACTCCTAATCATGGGACAATTGATCAATTATGGACTTCAGTGTCACATAAGTATTCCCTGTACTAAGCACAATTCAGCAGGAACAGTCCCTAAGTTTGCTCATAGTCTGTACAGAGAGATCCCATAAAACTATGTCACATAGGTATTCCCTGTACTAAGCACAATTCAGCAGGAACAGCCCCTAAGTTTGCTAAGTCTTTTTGGACAATCTGATAAAAAGTGGATTCCATATTTATAAATTTTTTAATAAAATTAAAATGCAAAAATCACTGATTAAACCGTTAAACCATCCGTGAGGCAGAGATGGAGCAGACTTGAGTTATGTACAAACACCTTGGGCATCACAAAAGCAGATGGCAACTCCGCTCTCCATGGTTCTGAAAAGAGTAATAGCAAAACAGGAATATTGGGTGCCCCAGTTAAAATTTAAGGACACCCCACAATTTCTCTGTGAGTTCCATTGACATTAGTGTGTGGCAAGACCCTAAAGAATCACCTGCTGAGTATTATTATTATTATTGTGTATTTATAAAGTGCCAACGTTTGACATGCAGTGTATGGGATTGTGGTGGGCGCAATTCACGCTGGAATTCTGGGGGGAATGTTGTATTATGGGTAAAAAAATGACCCCTTGCTGTATCTTAGGGGCCACAGCAAATGCACAATGTGGTTCCTGACCCAAGGGAATGCTTGTGCCTAATTCTGGACCCTTTGTGTCATGTGACCAGGGAAGAATATTGGTTTATAGAGGAATATTGGTGTAAAAGAACATAACACAGATATATATATATACATATATAGAGGGGAATATTTTTGCTGTGCCAGGTTATTAGATGCGGCATGCTGTGGCTGTGGGGCAGAGGAGCTTTGTTATTAGCATATTGTATCTCAGCTGTTGCAGATAAAGAGGGAGCAGAACTGCATTTCATTATACAGATCAATCAGGCTTGGAGCTAGTGAGGTGCCCTGCTGAGAGGAGCGGGAGCGGCCCAGTATGAGGAGCGAGTGTGGGAGGGAGAGATACCCAGGGAGAAGCACTCACATCTCTGCATAATATAACTCTGCCCCAGCTCTCTCATCTGTTCTCTGCTACTCCCTACCTCCCATGCACACACATCTGACTGCAAGCTCTTAGGCACAGAAACTCAGCTCTCTGCTCCATGCTACACCTTACATCCCATGCACACACATCTGATTATAAGCTCTTAGGCTCACAGTCCAAGCTCTCTCACGTTCTCCTTGCTACTCCCTCTCCCACAT
>CM044441.1:4649283-4686376 GCA_024363595.1 Xenopus borealis | reverse complement strand
CATGTGCATTCATGATTCCAGATGATTATCATGAGTATGTATGGGGAATGCTGTAGGAACTCAATACAGTGCAGGGGCTTTAACACCCCATGTTTTGGAGCAGCCTTCAGGATTAATAGTGGATTTAGCACCATTTAGGGCAGGATTAACAAGTGGAGTAATGAAGTGCATCAGCCTGTAGCCTGATATTTTTATATGACTCATAGACTCTGATTCTGAATGATATATGAGCCCCCCCTGCTGCCAACCTGAAATTGTCCATTAGCAGGCTTATTGCAAATCCCATTAAAACGTTAAGAAAATAAATAGTGTTTTGTTGGAGCAGACTCGTCCTTTTTACCAAATGGCTAATGCAGCGGTGGAACGGGATGGACCACACTTCAACTCTGTTATCTTTTCCTCGCACGCCTCATGGTCCCCCCCCAACGCCCGAGTGTTTTCACAGGTGGATGAGACAAGGTACTTGCTTTGGCAACCTTCTACTGATCACTCATTGACACCTAAAGTCAAGGGAGACCCATGCACAAATGTATGAATAGACTTGTAGTCTTTCTTGAAGACATAATTCCCCAGAGCAAGGCTCCATTTTTATGTCCTGTCTTAGTGGTTTTCAGCCCTCAGGAGCCAATGAAAGCCAAGCAAAGTATAAAATGAGACATGGTTGTGTGGAAAGGAGCTAAACGGGTGGACCGGTGCCATCGAACAGATAATGGACCGGTGTAGTTTTCGATTGGATAATTTAGAGGAGAACATGCCTGGTGAAGCCTTCTTTGGAAGCTTTCGTCTTATCTGCTAAGGGGGAACAGGTTCTTTTAGTTTTAAAGAATGGTCCATTTTGTTGGAACTGGTCAACAAGCTTCAACCAAATGGATACATTGAAGGGAGCAATAGTTACAGGCAAGATGATGGACATCTACAGATGGTAGATCTAGGAGTAGATGACATTAGCCCTTGCAAGCAACAGTTTTCTGTAAACTGCCACCATGTGTCCTGACCCATAATCTATACCAGCCATTCTGTTCTCAAGAAGATATTTTTTTCCCAATTATCTCGCAATCATCTTCTTTTTCCCTCTATATTGAATGATTGATTTCAATGGACACTCCTTCCCTTAGAGACTCTTGAAGGGTCCTGGGATTAAAAGGGACCCAGCAGCTCCCCCCCCCCATGGTTCCAGTATATACATGAGAAATTAATCATATTCTAAGGGCTTTGGAAGGGGGGGGGTGCTAAAATTATTGAGCTGGAGTTCCAAGAACATCAACAATATTCGACTGTCCTTCACCCTCTATGTTATTTGCTATTATAAAATGATAAGGGCTGGGTTGTGGAGAAAAGATTATATATATATAATTATATATGTATATACATCTTAAATATACATCAAGCTGGAACTGTGGGAGAATATATATTAGGAATGCACCGAATCCAAGCTTCAGTTCAGGATTCGGCCAGGATTCAGCCTTTTTCAGCAGGATTCGTATTCGGCCGAACCCTTCTGCCTGGCCGAACCGAATCTGGATCCTAATTTGCATATGCTAATTCGCATATGCAAATTAGGGCCAGTGAGGGAAATCGTGTGACTTTTTGGCACAAAACAAGGAAGTAAAAAAAGTTTCCCCCTTCCCACCCCTAATTTGCATATGCAGAAATGGATTTCAGTGCAGAATTCTGCTGGAGCAGCACTATTAACTGCATATTTGCATATGCAAATTAGGGTTCGGTACTCAGCCGAATATTTGAGGAAGGATTCGGGGGTTCAGCCGAATCCAAAATTGTGGATTTGGTTCAGCCATATATATATATAGGCTAACAAAGGGAACAGTTACAGATGTGTATACCTTGCATTCTTATTTTGGCAAGTTTCATCCTCTTTCTAATGAATTATTTGGCTGATATATTGATGATATTTCTTTTCCACTCAAGATAAAAAAACAGAACTAGTGATGGGCAAATTTATTCGCCAGGCGCGAAAATTACGCGATGCGCTGAAAATGAGGGGACTCGCGTCGAAAACGTGACGCGACTCGATTCGTGAATTTTTGGCCAATTGACGAATTTCGCTGGAAATTCACAAATTTTTCGGCAAAGTGAAACGGGATAGATTCGCCCATCACTAAACAACACACCAATGTTTGCTAACTTGTGAAAATTATTTAATAAATGCCTGAATATTGTCTGCAATAATCTGAATTTACTCCAATGTCATCACAGTTTCCATTGTGACATCATTCACTACTTTAATTTTGATCAATATTTGCAGAACAGTTTTAAAAGCGCCATAATTTCAAGTATAGATTGAAGTATTATCTGTGTATCTCCTACAGTAATATAACGTATTTGCATGCATGTGACCACGTATTCAAAATTTTACATTTTATGGGGAAAAAAAACTGTTCCTTCTCCTTCCAAGAAGCCTTCAAGACGGCACCAGATTGTTTTATTTATTGATTTTATGTTGCATTCTTTATTTCACCAAAATACTCCTAAAATAATTTCGTTAGACCATAAAAAAAAAATAGGAAACATTTTTCACGTCATAAATAATTTCCTATATTCTTACGTTAATGGTGAATTTATTAGATTGTAAAATGATTTTTATCATGGGTGTCTGGGATTTAAAAAAAACCACGAGGCTAAGGCACTAGGTTTTCGTCTGCCTTGAAACGCATAAAAAATAAAAGAGAAAAGATTTTGGTCATCATATCATAACTGAGAGAACGTTAGGAAAGTAATAAAGGGAGCTGGATTTTCATGTCAAGCATGAAAAAAAATGAAAGAAATAGCCCCAAATAAATCTGCTCAAAGTCAGCGATTGTAAATACTAAAAGACAAAGCTAGACTTGTCCCAGTTTTCCAGAACAAAAGCCAGATCCGTAGAAATAGGGGGATATTTATGTTCTGCAAACTTACAAAAATTTGCTTGAGCACAAAAAAACAAATGGACTAGAAAAATGACTGTTTTATGGACCGTTTCCAACTTCCAAGCAAGATTTTAGACTAAACGAGGACGAGGGATATATTTGTCATATAATGTCATCTGAACGAGTGACCATAAAATCATAGACGTTACAGCCATTGGATTGTCTTTTATACAATGTGAGAGACCATAGAGGAGAGGATCACACATTTTGGGGCTACCACCTGAAGACCAGTTATACTGAGGTTTGGGGTGAGTGCTTATATGTACCCTGGGTACCCCTGGAACTATAGTGACACCCCAATGTTTCTATATATCTGTAACCTTGTTATGAGCTAAGGGGGCCCAGTCTGAAGGTCAGTTAGGGGGAGATTTGGGGTGAGTGCTTATTTGTACCCTGGGTACCCCTGGAACTATAGCAGGGTGACACCCCAATGTTTCTATATATCTGTAACCTTGTTATGAGCTAAGGGGGCCCAGAAGGTCCATTATTGGGAGATTTAGGATGAGTACTTCCTTGATGGTTATTTATCTATCTAGCTATGTTTTTTAACATTAGTATGCAGTTTGTTGTTATTAATGTAACATGGATAGATGTTGGTGGGTTTAACTTGAAACATCATTTTGCATATTTGCTGACAAAATACTGATTGGGTTGATTGGCAGGTACTTGGACCTCCTCTACAGCCAGTTGTCTCGAATAATAAGGAAGGAACCTCCATATCAACCCACCCTTTCAGGCTGAGAGCATGACTTGGCTCTAGGATCACGAAACAGCTGTTGTGGTTCTGCCTCCCTGAAAAGATGTTTTTCACCTGCAATGCATACGAAGATAAACGATGAGAGAAATCATGTGGATTCCATATCCAGTCATGTCCTGTAATAGAACTGCAAAGCATCTCATGTGGCCTGACCTGATTTCTGGGTCATAGTTGGATTGTGATGCTTTTCCAAAACATCAGAATTAATATACAACAACAAAAACCCTACTGTTTCCCACAAAAACAACTACAGTGTCATGGTCTTAGTTCCATTCAGTCAGTGGCATAATGATACTTTCCCTGGAAGGTGGCCTACAACTCAACGGAGATTGTTTGGAAACCAAGGAAACTAAAAACATGTCTTAGGTGAAATGTAAGGAGTGGAATGCTACTTGTATTGGTTATCCATGGACCAATAAAATCTGCTGGCTCAGTTCTGACAGAACCAGTCAGCAGCTTATTGGCTCATGTACAGCTCTATGTAAATGTTCATAATAATAATGTATGGGGGCCCACCGATTGGAAGGCAGTTTTCATCTGATGCATCTCCATAGACCCTGCCTTATAATCCAATTGGATCGGTCAAATTAACCAAGGGCATGGTGCCCAATTGATTTGGAGACCTCACCAAATGAACAGATCTCATCATGCATATGGCCAACTTTAGCGAAAGACCAATCCACAACATATGCATCGGATGGACAGACCTCATGCCTGTCTCATGATACTGGCCAAGTCTGGAAGCAAAATAGATTGCAACATCCTAAAATCCCCTCTTGCCTTCTTCTACTCCTTTTACATGTGCTCATCCCAACCATCAAACCCCCAACCCGATTTAAAAATGGTGGCAAACCAACTTGCTCTACTATTATATGTAGTCTAGTGTTAAGGGCATGACTTCAGAAAGGTCCTGATGAGGAAATATGCTCATAATGAACACATGGTGTTTAAGCAAAGTATGAGAAGTATGAATTCCATCTGAGTAGTGCAAATTTGATCAGGTGTGGAAGAGGTTAAACAATAAATCTAATATTACCACTCTCGCTCCCATTCACAGGGTACCAGCTGCACGCCGCAGCAATTAACCATACATTTTGGAAAATGTATCCCTCGAAGGGCCAGATCAACATTTCTTCCTGCAAACCATCCACTGAGCCAAGTTCTCTTTGTGGTTTATCTTGGCGGGACGCACAATGTATCACTTTTACACAGATCAAGTTTTTTTTTCGGGGGGTAAAATTCTCTTTCCTTTGCCAGTCATGTGAATGGTTAAGTGATGCCGTCGTCTTAAGGGTTGCTGTGCGGGCAGCGTGTTAAAGAGCCAAGCGTGAGAGCATGAATCAACACCTGAGATGGAGTGGCTGCTGCTCACGGCACAGTTAGGTCATGTTGTTGGAAGGAGGTGGAGAATGACCACAGGGGAGAAGAGTGGGTGCATTAAGAAGACTGAGACTGAGACTGAGACAAAAGAGTGAGAATTTATTTAAAGGTACATATATATATATATATATTAGTATTCAATGCCTTAACTTTTACTAGGAGTCATCTTAATGTTTCTAGTATATTAGTGATGTCCGCACCGAATCTAACCTATGCATCATAATTATAAACCTATGTCTGATCCACCCACCTTTGACATCACTGGAGAGGGCGAGGCTAGAGTGAGTATATAAATTAAATGAATCGGATGAGCCAGGAAAGTTAATTGGCACTGTGCGTAGGGTACTGGGTCTGCCACCCAGTGTTGGACTGGACTGTCGTGGTCCAAACAGGGCCACAATCTCATGGCCTCAATACCTCAGGAACAAATGCCTCCTCCTACACCCATCACAAACCACTCCCACTCTACAATGGCAGGCCCAAAAGGTCCTGGGTCAGTGGGGCGCACTAGGTTTTCCCCTGGTGCCTGACAAGGCAAATTGCCCACAAAGCAAGAAGTTGACCTGAACCTGCCTGACTTGTGTTTCTTACAGGTTTTGGGCCAGCCTGTACCTCACTTTATCCCCATGACCTGGAATTCTAAGCTAGTGAAGACCAGTATTCTTTTATTAGCTCACATTGAGTTGAAATATTTTTCAAACCTGATGGCAGTTACGGAGTACAGCTGCCAGTTCCTATTGGCGAGTACTAATACCTGAGTATTCTGTAAAGCCATACATGGCAGGGAAACAATGAAAAACTCTCTCACTCTGAATATAAAGAGATGCTAGTTAAGGGACACCTCTAAATTTTCCAAGCACTTGTTGCTGATGAACTCTTGAGGTGCCAGTCATTCAGTGGAAGGTCTATGATACTTTTGCAGCCTATCACAGTGAGCCCCGCATGTGATATCAGCAAGTTCCTTTCTAGGACCTTGAGGAACATCACTGAGGACCTCCATCAGTGTATATATGGCTCCTCCAGCTGCCACTGTGTGTGACTTTCCAGTTTCTTTTCTACTGCACAGAATGTAAGGGCACAATCTCATAAAGTGGTTCTTACTGGCAGCAGAGGCAGACTGCACAAAATAAAGAAGACGTTCAAATGCCATAGATGTCCTTCCATGGATACACAAACAGCAAACAGAAAGGTTTGACAGGGTGTGGTTGGAATATCAACTTTCAGAGCTGTTCTTACTTGTAATTCAGCCTTCCCACTCGTTCTATCACTCCATCCATTATGTGGGTACATGCAGTGTTTACTGATTTATACAGATACAGGAGGTAGAATAAAAAATGGGTGTGAAACTGGGCCAAAAACTATCAATGATGCAAATTATGTTGGCTGCTGAGTATTTGGCTTATTCCTCTGTATAACTGGCAAACAAAATAAGATGGCTGTCTATTGGGTCAATGTTCTGAAGGGAAGTGGCAGTTGACTTTTTTTTATCTTATTCTTTTGCAACTTGGACCTTCTAAATTACTGGTTTGGGGATAGACATTGTCAGGGCTGCTTTACTAAATGGGGAAAAGGGGCATTTGTCTGGGGGTCCACTGTCTCACCTCCCCAGTCCTCATCACATGTCTCTCTCCCTTTGATCAATGGCCTCCTCAACCAAGGTGGTTCATGATGTGGCAACTGGGGGTGGAAGTCTGGTTTTAGGAGGGTGTTCATCTTGTCATTATTCATAGCAGTTCTAGCTTAGCCGATGGATGGAAGTTGGGGAAAAAGTTGTCTTTGCAGGATGAGAGGGTCCACCAATTTTGTCTATTCCCAAAGTCCATGAAGACCTTAAAATGAAATAGTCAACCACATCAATGTAGAAGTCAAAGCCAGTTCTACTCCTGCACTTTGAGCCCCTTTGACTTATTCTTAAAGCCCCTCTCAATGTTGCAAAGATCAGAAAGGGTACATTCCTGCCTTGCATGAAGAAGAACAAAACTTAAATGTGTGACATCATTAAGCCCTTGACATCATAAGTCTCTTGTGAGCATTCCCAGGAACTACAAATCAACTACTCCGTGCTCTTGGAAAGTTCCAGAAACGGAATCTAACGCTTGGGTGAAAATGCGCAAATATTTTATAAGCAGTTTATGTAAAGGATGTCAAATTTATTTCTATGGTTCAATCCAAAAAAAGTGCAGCGCGGGGATCGTTTGTGGTGAGGGTGTGTGGAGAAATACATTGCAGAGTCACTCCATCTGAATATTTATTACTTTAGCCCAGATCATTGGCGTTCCTTGGAGAGAGTGTTAGGAGTGAGCTTGAGCCAAGTCTTTGTGGGTATTTACTGGAAATGCTAAATAGAAAATAGAAAAGAAATAGTTCTGCACAGATGCAGTGAATGTATAGGCAGAAGGGGGGTAATGGTGAAAACAATGAGGGTTGATCTGTTCCTCTCTCTTAGATGGAATGAAGTCTTTCCGTAATTCAGAGCTTTCAGGCTGATGGGTTTCTGGATAATGGATGATCATGGATCCCACCCCTGTACATGTATGATGGCCAACTACTTCCCCAATTATACTTTTTTTCTAGTGTTCCAAAAAAAATGAAGGGGGGGAGACAAATGGAGGTTTAACTGTATGTGTGGACTTTTTGGATTTCAAATCCAGAAAAATGTATAATCTTTCACAAAACATGGTTCACAACTGCAAAAAAAATGGTGTAAACAGGGTTGGATGGGGCCGGAGAGACACCAGGAAAAAACCTTGTGGACCCGCTGACCCAGACGACCATCTGAGACCCTGAACTGCCCCCTGACCTCCCTCTGGCCTCGATTGTGGCCATAGCAAGAGAACAGATATATATGGGGGGAGAGAGGGAGAGGGGGTTGCAGCTGGGGTAGGGGGCCAAGGTGGGAGGGGGGCCCTTGTGGGACTCTGACCCTCTAGTTTGAGGGTACAAGACAGGAGAGAGTTTTAACTTAATTATAAGAATAAGCAGAAAGCAAATTCAGCACAAGCCCAATTTGTTGAACTGTTGTTGAAAATGGGGTGCACTCCCCCCTTTAACATATTTAAAGGATCATTAACAGCAAAAATAGAAACAATGAATTTGATTTGGCAAACTATTATATATAAATATCTTGCACATGTGAAAAATGTTTTCTTTGAAAGCCAAGCGTTGATTTTTATTGCAGCCTGTTTGCTGTCCAGTCTGCTGTGTTCAGCCATGTTTAATCTGTTGGCTTAAAGCCCCGCCCAGTTTACTGCATTCAGTGGAGCCTTAGATAATATATTTTCCCTGCCTTCCCCAAACTACACATATATTCAAGCACTAATCATGCCAATCAAGCCAAAATATCCAACAATTTTTCCTGGACCCCATAAAAAATGCATTAGGGAAGTGTTTCTTAATCTTTTTTATTTCCTTAGGGACCAATATGAGATCAAGAAATCAGGTTTGTGACCCAAAAACGAGTTTAGAAGTCACTGTGCCTGGTTTTGACCATGTGGACCACTATGGCTTCCCCCATACAGTGTGACTGTATAGGAAACACATTGCATTTTGCAGGCAAGTATCTCAGACATCGCCCCCCCCCCATTTTTTTTTGAGCCTCTCTGATTTAAGCTCCTCCCACTGGTCTTCCACAGTAACAAGTCTGCCCTCGCTGTCTTGTGGGGGCCTGTATCTCTTTATTTTCTTTACCTGCCAATAAACCTGTAAGAATAATAAGAACCTGTAATAATCCAGGTATCGGACCTGTTATCCAGAAACCCATTATCCAGAGAGCTCTGAAGGCCGTCTCCCATAGACTTCATTTTAATCGAATAATTCTGATTTTTAAAAATTGTTTCCAAATAAGTTACATTTTGAAAAACGATTTTTTTTTTCTCTGTAATAATAAAACAGTAGCTTGTACTTGTTCTAATTAATCCTTATTGGAAGCAGGATGATCCTATTGTGTTTAAATAATATTTTAGCAAACATAAACTATGGTGATCCAAATTAAGGAACGATTCCGTATACGGAAGACTCTCGGTCCCAAGAATACTGGATAACAGGTCCTGTACCTGTCATAAAAAAAAAAGAAGCCAAATAAGAAAATTGTGTTATTTGTGCAGAAGAATTATGATTGGAGAAGACACTGGGCAGACAGAGGCAGGTGCAGGTATAATATAATACACAGACACATAATTTGCTGTTTAATGGGTCTGGCCTCCCAGGCTCATATATTATCCTGCTCTGAATTTAATTGCCCCAGACTAAGCCAGGGATCTGAGCTAATGGGCCTCCCTGGTGCAGAGCTGTAAATCTGAGCAATTGTCCCGACTCTTCCAGTCGCCAGTTTAAAAGCCTATATCATTTAATTACTTCCTCAGTTTCTGTACGAACACTAAATCCTGCGCGGTCCCTTTGCGTTCATTTGGATTCGCTGCGTAGATTTCACTGAGCTGTAAGGAAACGCAAATGGAGCGTGGATCTTGGGGGTCCCAAGGTGGCCGGTTGAGAGAAATACGAGTCGGTTTAAAGCGCAAGCACATCCTAAAAAAACTTTTTAATCTCCTAACTTACTATGTATCAGCCTGTACCACTGATTCAGGGAAATATTGGGAAGGGGTTTGTTACAGTGAGTGCTGTGAAGATGTGGAATTGTCTCCCTGAATCAGTGGTACAGGCTGATACATTAGATAGGTATAAGAAGGTGTTGGATGCTTTATTCACCAGTAGCTCCTCCCAGCAGACAGGAGGGAGCCAATGAGATTAGAGGAAAGCAGGGAAAGGGGTGTTACAGGGAGGGAAGTGAATCAGTGGTACAGGATGATACATTAGATAGGTATAAGAAAGGGTTGGATGCTTTATTCACCAGTAGCTCCTCCCAGCAGACAGGAGGGAGCCAATGAGATTAGAGTAAAGGAGGGAAAGGGGTGTTACAGGGAGGGAAGTGAATCAGTGGTACAGGCTGATACATTAGATAGGTATAAGAAGGGGTTGGATGCTTTATTCACCAGTAGCTCCTCCCAGCAGACAGGAGGGAGCCAATGAGATTAGAGGAAAGGAGGGAAAGGGGTGTTACAGGGAGGGAAGTGAATCAGTGGTACAGGCTGATACATTAGATAGGTATAAGAAGTGGTTGGATGGTGTTTAGCAAGTGAGGGAATACAGGGTTATGGAAGATAGCTCATAGTACAAGTTGAACCAGGGACTGGTCCCATTTAGTGATGGGCGAATTCATGGCAAATTCCTGCGATTCACTGAAGAGGAATAAATTCACAAAACACCAGAAAAATTTCGCCTGGACAAAAATTTGTCGGCGTCTCGTTTTGGATGGTGTCCAAAATGGACGCCGGTGTCCATTTTTTTGACCCACGTCCAAAACGAGAAGCTGCAGTGTTTCAAGATTTTTTTTTTGCATTTTGGCGAAGCGAGACACCCCAGATTCGCCCATCACTTGGCCCAATTGCCATTTTGAAATCAGGAAGGAATGTTTCCACCTCTGAGGCAAATTGAAGACGCTTCAGATGGGGTTTTTCGCCTTCCTCTGGATCAACTAGCAGTTAGGCAGGTTATATATATAAAGTTAAAAGGTTGAACTTGATGGACTCACTGGCACTCCTTACTCTTCCCCAAAATGGTGGCGCCCAGGGGAACTAAGTGGGATGTCGGACACCTTATTGTACACGAACTAGAGGACGGCACTCAGGTAAAAGGCTGGTATTTATTGTGAGATACTGCAGAAATACATGACCTTATGCGTTTCGGGAACACAGTAGTCATAGTTGGACACCGGTGCTTCAAACCGGCCACGGCGTCAAAACGTGCAGCACCAGCGTGCAACCTCAGTGAGTGATGTCGTCATGCAAATTTTTCTGTCAAAATGGCCTATAAAAGAACGCCAGAGGCCTACAGACATTGACCGATAATAGGTTCAACTTATTGTGTTCCTGGTGCGTTATACTACTTTTTGACCTTTTGATTCCTGATCTTGACCATGGCCTGTTATACTGACTAGAACCTTGCTGCCTGAACTGACCTTTGCCTGGATTGGACTACTCTTCTTCTAAACCCGTTGGATACTGCAAACTCTGTCTGGAACCTACTACTTCCCCCTTGGTCCATAACTCCAACCTGAGCATTCGGGACCTGACACTAACTTACTATGTTGCTATGTTGCTATAAGACAATTCCACATCTTCACAGCTCTCCCTGTAACAAACCCCTTCCCAATATTTAGGCAGAACCTCTTTTCTTCTAATTGGAATGGGTTGGAAAGTCCTACTGGTGAATAAAGCATTAGAGAGATTATTATATGATCCCCTTATATATTTATACATAGTTATCATATCCCCCTTAAGCGCCTCTTCTCCAGAGTGAACATCCCCAATTTGGCCAGTCTTTCCTCATAGCTAAGATTTTCACTTTACCAGCTTAGTTGCCCTTCTCTGTACCCTCTCTAATACAATAATGCCCTGTTTGAGTGATGGAGACCAAAACTGTAGGACATATTCTAGATGTGGCCTTCTAATACAGCATTTTCCCAAGAATATTAGCTTAGCGTGTCCATTGTAGCCTATGCAAATATTCCTTCAATAATCTTAAACCCCAACACTCTCACAGAAGGTCTTGTATCCTATTTGTAGCACTAAGGGGAACACTCTGATTAGAACTGACACCCATCACATTGTAAATAAGCCCCATATTCCTATACAACCACTCCTGCCCATATTGCCCCTTTTTTATTTAAAAAAAAACGGTTGTCCACCTAAGACTCATTTTATGCCAAATACTCCCAGAATTAAATACTACCAGTTGGTTTTCATTATTTATATTACAGGTATGGGACCTGGTATCAAAAATGCTCAGGACCTGAGGTTTTCTGGATAATGGGTCTTTCCATAATTTGGATCTCCATACCATAAGTATACTAAAAAATATTTTAAGCATTCATTAAACCTAATAAGATTATTTTGCCTCCAATAAGAGGTCAGTTATATATATGGAAGTTAGCGGTTCAAGAATGTCAGATGGTCTCCTCTAGAAGTACAGGTATGGGACTTGTTATCCAGAATGCTCCAGACCTGGGGTTTTCCAAATATTGGATATTTCTATAATTTGGATCTTCATAGATTTAGTTCACTAGAAACTCATGCAAATAAACCTAACAGGCTTGTCCCATTCCTGTACTGCTATAGGAGACCATCTTGAACCAATAGGAATCTCCCGATTTCCAATAAGGGATCCCTACACCCAGTTGGGCTACAACTTCTTTACCCATTCTAGAACCGACTCTCTGCTTCATCTTCTAGAACTAACAATCAGCCCAACTCTGCTGTATCCAGAATTAGGCATTATTTTACCAACAAATTAAAAATCTGGGAGGAAGAAGAGGAGAAGAAATCAACATTTCCATTGATAGTTATGTCCATACAGGTCTTTACTTGCATGTAGGGGTTGGGAAATAAATCTCCTATTCTAATGCTAAGGTGATGGGGAAAGGTTAAACTCTCCACGTGGTGGGCCTCGCACCCGTACCGACTGAGACAGCAGATTTGAAATAACCTCACTATTCCCCCATGTTGAAACATTTCCAAAAAAAGATGATTTTTGCCAACCCACCTACTCCGACTCAACAGATGGCAAATTATGAATAGCTGCTTCAGACTATAATGATCCTCCCTGAAGTTTTCTACGCGGTCAGAACTTCACCATTCTCCGTCCCCGGCCTTCTGAATTAATCACTTTGTTTGGGAAGGCACAGAGCCAAGGATATCTCTTCAGCTTCTCCAGATATCCTGCTTATTTTCCGTCCTGGCCCAGTCTAACGTGCCGGGGAAAAAGCCCCTCTCATTCTTCATTCGGGCCTGAGAAGTAGAAAGGAAATCGTGAAATTATAAAATGCGTTCATTACAGATAATTTATTACGTTTCCCGGCTCAGAACAATATAATTGCAGGGAAATTTCAACTGACGGAGCTGAGGAAGGAGTTTAAGGACGGGGCCCAGCACGAGCGTTTAGTGCTTCAATTTCTCTGAGCTCAGGCACAAAGTGGATACAAAGTCATTTCTCATATAATCTGACATAGTAATAATTCATGCTCAACCACTCGACAGGGCCCTGGGAACTCCAATGGGAAGGTGAGATGAGGTGAGAGCTGCCATGTGAGGTGCAGGGATAATGTCTCTTCCCTGGACACATATGGACCATGTGTTGGACCTGGTGTCATCCAAAGCACCATGAGTTACCCCACAAGCAACAATGGGAAACTTTGTAACTCTGCCAAAGTGGGGCTTGCACCCCTCTGAAGCAGTGGTTGGAGGAAGCAGACAGAAAGCCAGTTGGGGTGACATCTGAGGAGAATGCTTTGTTTCTCTACTTTACTGCAAGGTCACTGTTACCCCAATGTTTCTATATATCTGTAACCTTGTTATGAGCTAAGGGGTCCCAGTCTGAAGGCCAGTTAGGGGGAGACAGGGTTGAGTGCTTTTTTTGTGCACCCGCTTCGTGAGCCTGGGGTCAGGGAGGGAGGTATGTAGCAGGTATTTAAGGTCTGGGCTGGCCCAGTCCAACCCTGAATCCAGTTGCTGCTACAGTAAAACATCCTGCAGGTCCGACTGCACAACCACTCCCTAACAGCAGCCCTCACTAAGGCCTGGAACTGAGTGCCGCCCACTCAGGGCCCTCAGCGAATAGTATCCACCCCTAGTCACTGACAGCAAGAGACAGCCCACACCTGGATAGGCTCCTCCCCCTTGGCACCTCTCTATCAACAACACACCGCCCCTTACTCCCCTAACATTGGCACGCCAATTAAAGAAAACTTCCCCATCCTGAGAATGGTCTCCTCCCCTAGGCTCTGGTACATTACCAGCGGCCACAAACTTAGCCCCAGGCCCTCACTAGGGTTGCCACCTGTTCGTTTTTGACCCGAACAGTTCGGTTTTCTAAGGCCTGTTCGGGTCTCAACTTTCTGTTCGGTTTTCAGCCTTGTCAAACCCGAACAATAATCTAGCCAATAAATAAAAGACATTTAAATACAATGTTACTCACTTCAACATGGCTTAGGTATTATCAAGTGCAGTTAATGTCTTATTATTATAGAAACAACAAAGCAAATCAATAAAAAAGAAGAAATGTTATTTTCAAAATTGGCATTCTGTAAAAGTCGCCTGCGCTAAAGCACACAAAGTGCTTTGTTTTCTGAAGTTTCCTTGTGAGGCAACGCCGGGCGACTTTTCTGGACAGAAAATTTTGAAGTGAAAATCATAGATATCTAGTTCAAAACCACACATGTGGCAACTAGGGTTGCCACCTGGCCGGCATTTTACTGGCCTGGTTGGTATTTTTGATGGTTGATCCCTAGGGTTGCCACCTGTCCGGTTTTGACCCGGACAACCTGGTATTTTGAAGGGCTGCCCGGGTCAATGCTTCCTGCCCGGTTTTCCAAATAAGGAAAACCAGGCGGGATTAGGTTGATTGACACAGCGATCAGCCAATCGGCGATCACGGCGTCATAGCTCCGCCCCATGACGGCACTGACCCGCCCCTGACATAATGGGCCCGCCCACCGACGGCATAGGCCCCGCCCCAACACCATAGGCCCCGCCCCTGTCCGGGTTCGGCCACAGCAAAAGCCCCTAGCCCCCACTGAATAGTTCCCTACCTGGACAGATCGCGTGGTACACATTTGATTATTTTGTTATGCCTTCCACAATTAACTAAACGAAGGCAGGAAGGCCCACCCTGATTACACATAATTTAATAAATACAGAGTCATGGATAGTACTGCCCTGAAAAATCCTAGTATGCTTACTTATAGTGAAGAAACATAAACACAGCTCCATCTGTTGTTGGAAGTTGGTATTGCACAATATGTCCCCTCTTGAATAACAATTTCTGTGTCCAGGCCTGGGTTGACAGTATTTCATACAAATGACTTGCTTCTAAATTATCCCCAACAGCTATTTAAGGATGCTGGGAATTGTAGTGCAACAACAACTGGAGCCCAAAGATAGGACAACCAGTTATATTCTTCCCTTTTATCTCATGACAACAGGGATTTATTCCTACAGTGCTGTACGTGTTACTGCCTGCTCAGCCAAAAGGTAAAGCTGGGGTCAAAATGAAGTCTCTCTATTTCTCTCTGCATACACCTCTGCCGTGCCCACCAACAACAGGGTGGCCTCCTTTACTCGCACCCCCAAGCACGGCTCTGTAGAACTCACCAGCTACAGGAAACAACTGGATTCAATTACCAAACACAATGTCGCCCCAGACAGTGAATAGATATTATATGATTTTATCTGACAAGAAAAATAGGCAGAAAGAGAATTCCAAAAGCATGAGATGAAAGGACAACAGAACCTCGCCGGGGCCTAGACGTGCGCACCTCACAAAACCCAGTGTTAGATCAACACAAACGCTGTAACTTTTACAGATGTACATAACTGGTTCCGCATGTGAAATGGAACAATGTATTCCGTTTTCTAGGAGATTAAGAGGCAATCAACTCTTCTTCTCCAGCAGGGCTGTATATTTTGTTAGAGAATACGCTGAAACGTATCGTCTTTCTTCCTGGGGTTGTCATTTATTTGCTATATGTTGCACGACTCCTGCAGGGAAGTGGCGTGATATCCAAAGTAGATACATAACTTGTCATCCTTAATGCAGAATCCATGGTCTTACTCAGTTTTCTTTATACAAATATCCTTGTCTCTCTCATTCTGTATCTACCACTCAACTTCTCCTATCTCTGGTCAAGGCCAATCTGAGGTTAATTGCTCTATATGTGCCTTGCCTTTGTCTGGATGACTTTCATCTTGGGTTTCTCATTCTAATCATCTTGCCCTGAAAATAAAGAATGATGGCAGTGAGGAACTAGAGAGAAGGAACAAGACAGTTTGGCAGAACTGAGAAAGAGGCAAGGAGGATGGATTGAAAGACCCGTAGCATGATTCAAACGAAGATAATGGAAGAAGGAGAATTATAAAAGATGAGAGGATGAAGGCGATATAAGGAGAGAAAAATAAGGTTCAGAAAAAGAACCCAGAACAGGACATGAAAAAGGAAATAAGGAATGTTATAAGAATAGAGGAATAGTGATGGGAGAATCTCCCGAGATTCGCTTCGCCGAAAAATTCGCGAATTTCGAGAGAAATTCGCGAATCGGCGAAAAATTCCCTAAACGAGTCGCGGGACGATTTTTACGCGTGTCGCGGGACGCTTTTGACGCGCGTCGCATCAACTGTGAAGCGAATTCGCCGCGAATTCGGCCCTGGCGAATAAATTCGCCCATGACTATAGAGGAAAGTAGAGACTGCACAAGAGTAGAAACCAAAACAGCTGAGAAGATAGGATAGCATGTCTAGATATATAAGAAAAAGCAGTTATAAATGGATTGTATTGATGACAAAGTCTTTTTTCTTCTAAATAGTAGACAACCCATAGGAGCAATACACTACTATAGAAGCAGGTTCTAATGTACAAGTCAGATGTCCTTCTCAGGATATTTCTTGTGTATAAATGAGTTCACTCTTTGAATAAGTGAACCAGATTTATAAGTCACGTGTGGGTCTGTGTCAAATGGAGAAGTCAATGTTGCTTAGCAGAGTCGCCTAAAGCTTGGTACCCCCAGCAGATCTTTGGGCCTGCAATGAAATGCTTTCTTTTCTCTTTTGCACGATCTAAAACGAAAACTTGTATTATTCATATGACTGCATATTCTTTCTCATTTACTATTTAATGATTTTCCAAGTTCCATGTCCATTCAATTTCTTTAGAATTAATGTTATGACATGGTCACAGTTTGATTACATGGTTGGTCACATGCAGAGAGCCAGGCCATTCTTTATTCACAGTTGTACACCTTGAGTTTCATAACATCTGGGATCATTAGAAAATAAAAATGTTCAAATATCCTATCTTCTAAAAGTACACACTCAACTTGCCGCCGGCCTCTTCAAAGTGCCAAAATTAAACATTTTAAGCTGATGAGCACAGGAACAAACACCAGCAAGAGCTGTAGCTGGGAAGCAAATCTAAAGAGTGTCAGCGTATAGTGGAGCAGATCAAAAGCTGAGCACTATCCCCCGTCATACACTTCCTAAGGTGACCATTAAGTGCTCTACTCTTATCTCTGGAAAATAATATCAAACACACCTTCTCTTCAGTATAGGCTAGCTGATGGACTATCTGAGCCTTTGAAACTGGAGTGCACCATTGAACATCATTTTTAAATCCTGTTTTGTTTGGTCTTGGGGTGAAAAACTTTTCCATGTTCCTCATTATTTCATAACAAGGCATCAAACATATGAAAGCTTTACCTCAACTACTCTACCTTGTTTGATTATCTAGAATATTTAAGACTGCTTATAAGTACCAAATCTTGGTCTAATTTATGCCCAAGCAATTTTGAACTAAACACCCACAGGTCTGATGGCAAACTTTGCAACTGGGCCCCACCAATCAACATACCACCTACAATCCCCTTACCAATATGCCACCACCACCACCAGGACCCATGGGGTGCAATTGCACCACCTGCCCAAAAGATAGTAACACAACTGTTATAAAGCTGGACTTCCAAGGAGCATCTTTGAAATAGGCATACTTCCCAAATCTGTACCAAACTAGCTTTAAGGCAGAACTT
Organism: Xenopus borealis; assembly: GCA_024363595.1. NCBI lineage: Eukaryota > Metazoa > Chordata > Amphibia > Anura > Pipidae > Xenopus > Xenopus borealis. The sequence goes on along the minus strand of CM044441.1, from coordinate 4,668,690 downwards.
CCAGTGACGATACTGAGCCTCCCCAGGGCAGGCCAAAGCACAGTTAGTACAACAGTAAATATAATTTTCAGTCATATTCAACCCACATCAGGAAGGCCACCAACTGAGCTACCTGCCATTGCATTCTACTTCCCATCAAAGTGTTGGGTAAACAAGCGAGAGCAGGCGACCATAATATCTTAGGACCTATGTCGGAGAATACCACAACTCATTGTGCATAAAATTGGGAAAAGAGCAGTGTCCGTCTGGGGGATTGGGGATCCATCAGAATCTCGACTTCAAAGGCTTACCTCACCGACCCTTCACAAACTCCCCCAGCAACACAAAGTCTGCTCCATTTGCAATTTTCCCCACCTTGTACCTCCCACCCCTTCTTGTACCTCCCACCAAACCACACACAAACCACCCCTTCATACATTCGGGCCCTCTTGGGGCCATGCCTGGTGCCCCTCCTGCCCAGTTTGACCATGGGCATAGGCCCCATCTGTGGCAAGCATTAATACCCTGGACATAAGCAAGCTGGAATTGCTTAAAAACCTCCCCTATAAATAAGAACAAAGGGATGATGTTTAGAAAGTTGAAACCAAGCCTAACAAGACCCATATATACCATATAGGCACCGTAGGGTCCGTGTCTAGAGTACTGGCTTTAGGGGGTTGCACCTGCATGCATATATATTGGAAAAAAAAAGTTCCAAAAAAGAGTTCACTCCATTCTATCTCCAGATGCGTGCATCACAATCTGGTAGGGGAGCTGAGGGTAAGTATTTAAAATCTCTCTTTTCTGCCTAAGGCAGCAGCATCAGACCTAAATACAGCCCCCTGATCCAAACCAATCCCAAATCCCTACTAAACTGGTTCTATTGCCTTAACTCATCCCTAACCTGCACCAGAGCAAAACTCTGCAAATCCTGAACAAATTGCCCCTTTATCAAAATATAGGACAAATGTTCCCTTTGAATCATATTAATTTCTTTGATAAAACCCCACAGCTTCCTGGTTCTGATCCAGTTGATATGTCATTATGATCAGCCGTGTGAAAGCCTGACTATCTATGCTTTAAACTTGCTTGACTCCAGTTGAAAGATCCATACAATAACGTTCTTATCACAGCTACTGGTAAATGTATGTTTCCTAAAGCAATCACACTGCGATACCTGAACAAACATATTAAAGCTCATAAACTGACGGAGCACAGAGGAACTTATCAACATGCGTGGCTCAGGAACAGGACTACTAGTGACCCAGGGACAATGCATCTTTATCTTTATTGCATTATTCCTTCTTCTCTGACCATTCTGCTTTAGAAATAGGTGTGATATGGTACAATCACATTGTAGTTCATATATTTAAGATAAACGTCAGACGGCAGCGGAGAACATCAACAGTATGTCTGACGCCTTGTTGTGCTGTGCCATTGTATCTCTGGGTTGTGCTCCCACTAGATTAGGAGTCTGGGCATTTTGTTCAATCCATGGGATAAACTAGAACCCCAACTGTGAGCCTGGCTTGATCCCCAACATCAATGCCCAACCTCACTAATGCTTTTATGGCTGAATGGAAGCAACTTTCTCCAACAATGTCCCAACATCTAGTGGAACCTTCCCAGTAAAGTAGGGGCTGTAATAGCAGAAAACAGAGGGGGGGGGGTTCATATCAATATCCTTGGTTTGGGAATGAGATGTTGGGCAGACAGGTACGGGATACAGTGTTTACATGGAATAGGAATGGGATATTCTATTTGACAACGGTTAGTCGATATAGTTGATTTGCATTTAAGCAAGGAAGAAGAAGCACTGGTGTTTGGCTCTGCTGGGTCCTGGGACTTCCTAGTTGCTCAAACCACCAGGCCAGGAGAGCAGCCAGTAAGTTCCTATTTATTCCTATGCTGGGTCCCAGTATTAGTCGTCTCACCCAGCATCCTAATTGGTGGTTGGGGGTCATCAGTCAAAGCTATAGACCCTATATAAGGCCAGTCCTTCTCACAACCAGTGCCTGAGCATTGATCTTCCTGAGCATTGTGGCTTGCCCCTGGCTCCTGGCTGCTGTTCTGGCTCTGTACCTCTCCTTTTCTGCCTAACCTGAAGCTTGCAGTGGGAAGTGGAAGAGATGTATGCAACTAAAACGATTTTGGAAGACATTTTTATAAATCAGAACTTTTCTTAGCACGTTCCAGGAATCTGACCACATACTCTAGCCTAGCCCCAGCCTTCTCCGTCCTGACCTGTCTCCAGTACCTCCTACTCCATTCTTTCTCCCCATTCTTGAGGCTATTAGCCCTGACAAAATGAGATAAGAAAGCTTAGCAAGGCAAAATATACAGCTCCACAATACTTGAAATTTCATATATAAACCAGTTTACAGAGGAAAAGAAAAAAATACCAGTCACACATAAACATGAAAAAGAAACATTTTTATAGAATTAGGGCATGAGTATCCCTCTAATTTTGATAATTCAAATTTCTTGAAACCAATGTACTGTATTATTCTGCATTGCACACTAGCTGTGAGTAATACATTGTGTTCTCTCTAAATAATGGCAAGCCTATTCAGTGCTACAGGGTGGAAAAAATAGCAGGAAACTCACAAATCAGTCAAGAAACTTCTATGGTGTTTCAGTGAACTTCCTGAGAGCCGAACCCCACCTTGCAGTACAAACTAATAACAATTTTATATACTTATATATACTTTATATATTTATATATTACATACCATTTTTTCAGAAAGACCAGCATGTATCCACTGTATATATATATATATATATATATATATATATATGTGTATGTATATAGTGAACACTGCAATAAGTATTTTAACCTCATTCAACCCACCCCATGATTTCAGTTCCCACTACTGTCAGCTGTTGTCCTGCAGCCTCTGGCAATTCAGTTTAATAGGACTGGCATAGGATTCTGGGAAGTGTGGATCAGTGCTGGGGGCCAAGGATTCAGGATATAGTTCCCATATACTGTGGATGGTACTTAAACCTATATAAAACTGCAATAGACATTTCAAGTAATTGACCATCAAGAGCAGCAAGTAGAAAAGTTCCCCTAACAGACCTTGGCCCACAATGAAGCCCGGGAGCTTTACTGTTGACCAACTTACTCGCTGCTGCCCTACTTTGTTGCTCATGTTTCTATTGCCTGGAGAAGTATGAGGAACCAATGCACATTGACTAAAAGGTGCTGAAGTTGAGCATTGACTGAACTGTGCCAGAGTTGGATGTTGACTAAAAGGTGCGGAAGTTGGGACTACATTCCCAGAGGCATTAAGTGTATGGTGCCAGATTTGGGCATTGACTAAACATTCCCAGAGTTAAGCATTGACTAAATAGTGCTGGAGTTGGATATTGATTAAAAGGTGCTGAAATTAGGCATTGACTGAATAGTGCTGGAGTTGGATGTTGATTAAAAGGTTGGTCATTGACTGAACTGTGCTGGAGTTGGACATTGACTAAAAGGTGCTGAAGTTGGGCATTGACTAAACTGTGCCAGAGTTGGATGTTGACTAAAAGGTGCGGAAGTTGGGACTACATTCCCAGAGGCATTAAGTGTATGGTGCCAGATTCGGGCATTGACTAGTGATGGGCGAATTTATTCGCCTAGGTCGAATTCGCGGCGAATTCCCGCGATTCGCCGCTGGCGAATAAATTCGCGAATCACCAGCGAAATTTCACGAATCTCTAGGCGAAGCGAATCGCGGGAGATTCGCCCATCACTAGCATTGACTAAACATTCCCAGAGTTAAGCATTGACTAAATAGTGCTGGCGTTGGATGTTGATTAAAAGGTGCTGAAATTAGGCATTGACTGAATAGTGCTGGAGTTGGATGTTGATTAAAAGGTTGGTCATTGACTGAACTGTGCTGGAGTTGGATGTTGACTAAAAGGCGCTGAAGTTGGGACTACATTCCCAGAACTATTCCAGGGTTGGGCATTGAATAAACATTCCCAGAGTTAAGCTTTGTCTGAATAGTGCTGGAGTTGGATGTTGATTAAAAGGTTGGTCATTGAATGAACTGTGCTGGAGTTGGATGTTGACTAAAAGGCGCTGAAGTTGGGACTACATTCCCAGAGGCATTAAGTGTATGGTGCCAGATTTGGGCATTGACTAAACATTCCCAGAGTTAAGCATTGACTAAATAGTGCTGGAGTTGGATGTTGATTAAAAGGTGCTAAAGTTGGTCATTGACTGAACTTTACCGAAGATGGATGTTGACTAAAAGGTGCTGAAGTTGGGCATTGACTGAACTGTGCCAGAGTTGGATGTTGACTAAAAGTTGCTGATGTTGGGACTACATTACCAGAACTATTCCAGGGGATTGACTAAACTTTCCCAAAGTTAAGCTTTGACTGAATAGTGCTGGAGTTGGATGATGATTTAAAGGTCCTGAAGTTGGGCATTGACCGAACTTGGACATTGACTCAACTACAGCACTCAAGTTGGACCTTGAGTGCTGTAGTTGAGCATTAAATGAACAGTGGCAGGTGTACAGCTGAATGCAGTTTTCTGTTTCCTGCTTGCAAGGGTCAGAATTTAGCTTGGAAACAGGATATGAGTTTAAATAAACTAAAAAAAAAACAAAAACTCTCAAATGCCAATAGTGTAACCCCCCATACAACATACATGCAGTTCATTTTATAGTTATATCTTTCCTTTATGGGGATATTTTGGCAGCTCCCCAGATCCAAACAGAGCCGGAGGCTTCCCACATGACTGATCCGATCTAACAAGGAGATATGGCTTATTGAAAGCTTTTGTACAAAAGCCTATGTTATACATTGTATTGTTATCTTCATTTATTCTGTAATTTAATGCAGCGGGACGCAACGCTGTAATCCTTCTTGTTAATTGCGAGCCTCGCATTTGTCATGTCATTTGCTCCAAAGCCCCCCCCCCCTGGGCGATTAATAACCTACTTTCATAATAGAAAATAAACACTGCGTAGTGAGCCAAGTAGTGCCGAATGAGAAAGTATTGCTCAGTTTGTAAATTTTATTTTAATTGTGATTATGTAGCATGCGTAATGTGGAATTTACAGCTGGGAAAGTAACAACATAAGGCAGTACCGGAATACAGCTGAATAATGTAAATACAGACATTCACCTCTGAGTTAACTTTTAGTATGTAAGTCTAAGAAACATTTCAATTGGTCTTCATTATTTATTCTTTATATTTTTTTAATTATTTGCCTTCTTCTTCTTCTGACTCTTTCCTGCTTTCAAATGTGGGTCACCCCATTTAAAAACAAATGCTCTGTAAGGCTACAAATGTTATACATGCGGCTATCCTAATGTTAATCAACAGCAAGTCATTTTCTGGCGATTTAATGCCCGCAGTACTGAAGCTTTAACTTGCCATGTGCTTTTGCCCTTAAAGGAAAACTATACCCCTTACACAACGTAGGTCTCTATAAAATGATATTGCATAAAACAGCTCAAATGTAAAACCTGATTCATGTACATAAACCATTTTCATAATAATAGACTTTTTCAGTAGCATGTGCCCTTGGGTAATCATAAATAAAAAACTGTCATTTTAAAAAATAAGGGCCACCCCCTGGGATCCTAGGATTCACGGTGCACACAAACAAACCATAGGTTTTAGGTCACATGAGCCAATTAAAAGGCAGAGTTCTGTCTTTTGCTTAAATACTTCTTCCTGTTACAGTTGCAGTATTTCTGGTCAGGTGATCACTTCCTGTTAGAGTTAGAGCTGCAGTATTTCTGGTCAGGTGATCTCTTCCTGTTACAGTTAGAGCTGCAGTATTTCTGGTCAGGTGCTCTCTTCCTGTTCTAGTTAGAGCTGCAGTATTTCTGGTCAGGTGATCTCTTCCTGTTACAGTTAGAGCTGCAGTATTTCTGGTCAGGTGATCTCTTCCTGTTCTAGTTAGAGCTGCAGTATTTCTGGTCAGGTGATCTCTTCCTGTTAGTTATATAGAATGGCCAATTCTACCCATTTTAAATCAGTGCTTGGTTGCTAGGGTAATTTGGATCCTAGCAACCAGACTGCTGAAACTGCAAACTGGAGAGCTGTTGAATAAAAAGCTAAATAACCTCAAAAACCACAAATAATAAAAAATGAAAACCAAGTGCAAATTGCCTCAGAATATCCCTCTCTACAGTTACTGACCCGAAAACTCGAATTCGAAAAAAAAACAATTCAAACTTTCCTCCGAAAAAATAAAATAACTTGGAAGAAGCTGAAGATGAATGAATGAATCACCCAACTATATGCAGTTTTGAGTGATCCATTGAGTGAAACCATTTGTTACAGCTTTACTAAACATATCATATTTTGGGGCTTTTTTTTTTCAAGATAAAAACCTGTACTTATTCGTTTTCAACCTCATTGTTTCCCCCCAACACTTATTATTTGCCATTGCCAGGGGCAACAAGATAAATGATATTTGCACAATCAGGGAGAAACCAGCGGTGAAGTCAGGCAGAACAGTCTTGGGCAACCCAAAAGTTGAAAGAGCAAAAAAAAAGTTTCAATGGGTGCTGTATTCTTTCCCAGAAATCCAGCTGTGAGGGGTGTAAAGGTGCTTTTCCCTGGAAACAGTTATAGAAAACATCATGTAATAAATATCTGGTGCAATCACCTGGAACAGGGACATTGTTTTGATTAGTCTCATTTCTGATGGGAACGTAGTATCTGGGCTTTAATTTTAACACCTATCGTGCAAATCCTACATTGGGGCTCCTTTGTTATCATGGCCATACGAGGGCTGGTAAAAGCCCCCCCCCAGACCCAGTCGCTAGTTTTTTTACCTCTGTATAGGACCATTCTGACAGCCTGCCCAACCAGTATCTCTCAGTGGGTTCAAAAAGATCCACAGTATGATCCGATCGTCAGTCCAGTGGCACAATTGATGGCAAAGGGGTTGTTCACCATGTCAGATTTCAAAACTTAATTTAAAAAAAATCTGTTTGCTCTTTTAAGAAATGGATTTCAGTACAGAAGTCTACTGGAGCAGCACTATTAACGGATATGTTTTCCCATGACAGTTTCCCTTTAAGTTCATATGTTATAGAATGGTCTAATTCTTTTAAAATAACCTTTATCAGCTGTTTTTTTTTTTTTTTTTTTTTATTATTTTCCTTCATTTCAGCTTTCATATGCGGGGTCACTGACCCCATCTTAAAACAAATGCTCTGTAAGGCTAAAACTTAATTGATACTCATCTTTCTATTCAAGCCTCTCCTATTCATATTCCAATCCCTTATTCAAATCAATGCATGGTTGCTAGGGGATAGTGATGGGCGAATTTATTCGCCAGGGGCGAATTTGCGGCGAATTCCCGCGATTCGCCGCTGGCGAATAAATTCGCGAAACGGCAGCAAAAATTTGCCGCAGAAAAATTCGCCAACAAAAACGAGTCGCCAATTCGCGAATTTCTCTTGAAATTCGCGAATTTCTCGGCGAAGCGAAACACGGGAGTTTCGCCCATCACTACTAGGGGAATTTGGGCCCCTAGCAAACAGATTGCTGACCTTGCAAACTGGAGAGCTAAATAACTAAGTATGACCCCCCACCCTTGTATTTTAAGTTTCTCTCTTTACTTTTCCTTTAACCTTAGCCTCACGGGGGGACACATATGTATATTGCACCTATTTTTGTTCATCAGACTGAGAATCCAAGGCAGGTAAACTGTATCCTTTATCTGCGGCTGAACATTATTATTCAGGAAAGGCCTGACCCCGGGTTCCCATTGCTATTATAAGCTAATATTGATAAAGGGAGGGAATGTGTAGATTGCTGATTATTCTTCCGCCGGCTTTGAAGTTTGATCCAAGCGCTGTTAGAAGAACAAGCTTGAACACTAGATGCATCTCTCCAGATTTCATAGCAAATATATAATATTTTATCTCATTTTCAGCCTTGGCAGGTTTTGTATGAGCTAAGGCATTAAAAAATCTGCTTGTTAGATAAGCCTAAGAAATAGTGGCTCTGTTAAATTAGATTTCATAAAAAGGAAGCAGATAAGCAGTGTTTGAGCCTGTCAGCTACATGAAGAATAATGAGAAAAGAAAAGAAAAAGACATTTCTTCCTGGAGAGCAATGCATGTTTATAACTGAGTATAGAGAACAGATGCAGGCAGCCTTCAGCTTGAGGAACTGCAACTACCTGCAATATCTCTAGGGGGGGAATTCACTAAGCGGCGAAAATTCGCTAGCGTTGCCTTCGCTAACGTTCGCCTTTCGCAAGTGCAACGCAAATTCACTAAAGAGCGAAGTTACGCTAAGGTCGGCGAATGGTAGCGTAGCTGCGCTTGTGTTACTTCACCAGGCGAAGCGCATTTACACTAGCGAAGCCTAATTTGCATACGGCGCGAATTTCAAAGTCTAATAAAAGTATATGTTACAGCCAATACATTCCACTACACAAGCCCAGGAAACCTTTAATAAATAAAATTGTCCTATTGCCCTACATGTGCCCCCTGTATAGTTGTGTTGCCATATGTTTCCCCCTAGGTGTGTTAGAAGTTAATGAGGGGTTCTGTAACCATATAAAGACAAAAGGCTGCAGGCTGTGTTATATAGGGAACTCTGAATATCCTTATCATTTACAGTAGGGGGTACATTATCCCTTATAATACATGAGTGAAACTCAGAGTTCCCTGTATAACTCAGCCTGCAGCCTTGTGACTTTATATGGTCACACCCCTCAGTGACTTCTAATATCCTTATCATTTACAGTAGGGGGTACATTATCCCTTATAATACATGAGTGATACTCAGAGTTCCCTGTATAACTCAGCCTGCAGCCTTGTGCCTTTATATGGTCACACCCCTCAGTGACTTCTAATATCCTTATCATTTACAGTAGGGGGTACATTATCTCTTATAATACATAAGTGATACTCAGAGTTCCCTGTATAACTCAGTCTGTAGAATGCTCAGGACCTGGGATTTTCTGGATAATGGTTTTCCCGATAAAGGATCCCATACCTGTACTGCACACGGAGTTATAAGTGATTTAACGCAGACATTTACACAAGAACAACGTGAGATTCAGGTTATTTTTATTTTCAGGTTATTTCCCTTGACCAGAGATGGGGAAATTTTTACTACTTGTTTTTATGATTGAAAGTGAGAAGCTGCAGAATGTGAAATGTGGACATTACAAGCGCAATAACAAGAAAATCCTAATAAAATCTATTTTTATTGAACGATAGGCCCCTTGTTTCTAAAATAACCCTTAGGCCTCAGCTGATGTTGATCTGGTAAGAGCTGTGTGTGGGATGCTCTGGTTTGGAAAACCACATTCGGAATCTGAGGATCATCCAGGAGACTAACAGTGTCTTCCCTCCTGCTTGTTTGGCTTGTAAAATCTGAAACGTTAACTCCTACAAATAGAGTGAAATGCCATGTCTGATGAATGAACAGAACCAGACCAATTTTGTTTATCCTTGGGGATGAGTTTTTGGTTACAAAAGTCTGACCCCAGATCATTACATTTAGAGGCATATTTTTAAAGTTCCAGTTGCATTTTCCACTAAGAGTCTTCATGTTGATGACTCAACTTTAGGGGAATCGGAGGACTAACTGATGGTTGATTGTGTTTGGGGGGCTTTACTTGTCCTTTAAGGTGAAAGAAAAGAGTGATAGAAGAAGAAAGGTTTGTATAGAACACTTCCATTCTGGATGAATTAGTAAAGAGCTGCACAACCAAAGCCAAGTTGGTGACTTTAATGAGGGAGCAAGTCATAGTGAGCACAAAAGTTTGTGGAGCAGTGATTCCCAAATAGTAGGGCAGGAATCCTAAGCGGGACCTGAAGAGGCTAAAATGGAAGAATGGGGATATGTGTGGGTGAAATTCAAGGATTTGGTGTCATTGATACTCATGGAAGCCCAGCTTGATGGTCAGGTAGGTTGAGATTTGTGGTGGAAAAGCTATTTAGAGTCCCATATATTAGTAACCATGTTATGAGCTAAGGTTGGACTTGAACAAATGTTGGTCCTGAATGCGAGACTTGAACCAAAAACACCCGTCCAGGATGAAGACAGGAATGCTCAGATGAATTTACAGTTCCTGTTTGAAGAGCTCATGAGATGTGTGGGGGAAACAATTCTACCTTTGAAGGAATATCCCAATGTCGATCACAAATGACAAGAGATATTTGAGAAATATTCACCTCTAGGGGATTGTCTGGCTTGAGGGTTGATGTAGGAGGTGAGGAGTTTGGATAAATGGAAGAAATGCTGGCTACAGGTTCCACACAATTTATACTAACATTTGGATGATAATTTGGATATCAACTGTTATATTACATTATAAACATTGTACTGTTATAGCCCAATTCTGCTTCCATATTTGATGGTACACGTGGGCCTAACTACGTTCATAATATGATTTTAGCTCTCAAAAACCCGTAAGCCACAGAGCTTTTCAGATGAAAAAAATCATCTGACTATGAAAACTTACACAGTGGTTAGAAAATTAAATTTGTAAGAAAAGAAAAGCCTTGGGATGTTGCTCATCTTAGAACCTTAGAACTGACCAGAGAAATGCAACATGACTCTTCTCTGCTCACTAACTTCATTTTCTGAGCAGAACAATATCATAAGACTTTCCTTTTCTTGCCAACAGTATCCATTCGACCAAACTGAAGAGTAGATGGTGCTATTGTTTTAAATTCATTGTACTTGGAGTGTAAAAACTACTAATATCTTAAAAAACTAGGGATAAAATATTGTAAATTGTAAAAGTGGTCAGAACAGAACACATTTTCATTAAAAATATGTAGAACAAGAATTTGGTCAAAAATAGTCAGTTTTTATACTGCAAGTCTATATAAGGATTATAAGCTGTTAATATGGCTTTTATGGAAGGTCATGGGGATCAAGGCCAAGAGAAATCTTGGACATACACAGAAAAAAGCAACTAATTGCTGGGCAGGAGAAATATCAGGTCCAGGTGGTCATCAAAGTATTTGGCCATATAGGCTATATCACCAGTACATCTACAGTATACTAACTCGCTATCTCTATTCGAATTGAACACCCTTCCTAAACAATAGGTTCTAGACTTTCATCTTAGGACACTGACCCACCAAACAAGGATGCCCAGATATTGTAGATCTCTATGTTTTTTTCCTCATGCCAGAAAGGCCCCAAGATGGGTGCCCACATTGATCAGCAACACAATTCTCCAGGGCACTAGAGCTTCTTATAAAAAACACGGCCCCTTTCTTAAATGGGGGGCTGAAACATTGTAGGAAAAGGGTTTCTGGGGTTTAGCAACAAACAATGTCAAGAAAAGCACCAAATATTCAACTGGAAAATGAATGTGGAAGAGTTGGTGCGTTTTTATAACTGTTCTCTTTCTCGATTTCCTAAAATGATATAATCGAGCTATGGTGTAGTATGTCTTTTGTAAATCTTATATAGGTGATATTAAAACTAATCACATGTGAGTGTCTTGTGCAATTGTGGTACCGTAATGGATCACCGGGGTTATCACTCTCTGATATAACTTGAACCATAGGGTAGTCACACTTACACTTACCAAGCTTTTAGCAGTTAGAAGACCTTTAAACAAGTAAGCGGAGTTAGTTTCCATCTGTGAATTCCATAGTGCCGGTTCTCTCCCTGACGTTAGATGTTTCGTTGGCGTCTTCGTAAGTCGATCCTCTGGATCGAAGGCAGTAATGGCAGTAAAGGGAGTAGAATGCCTATTTGCTTTGCTTGACAGAGCCAAAAGCCCAGCTGCCCCTGCGGTTCCTGTTACGGTTACAAAACGGGACGGGGGCCACTGGAAACGGCTCGGTGTTCCTGGGCTGGTCGCTCTGCTCGCTCATGATCCATTTGAAGTATATTTTACTGTGCCACAATTGCACATATCACCTATAGAAGATTTTCAAAAGACATACTACACCATAGATCGATTTTATCATTTTAGGAAATCGAGAAAGAGAACAGTTATAACAGTGCACCAACTTTTCCACATTCATTTTCCATTTTGAGTGAACAAGTGGGTTCATTCTAAACAACGGTGCTGCTATTCAAGTTGGAAACGCTGCGCAGAGCTCATCCCCTAAATATTCAACTGGACATGTTAATTTCTCCTTTACAATGACGTCTCCTGGTTGGACCACATGTTCCTTGTTTCCTTTCAATGGGATGTAGGTCATTACTATGGACTTACCACCAGGGCTTCAGGATATGTTGGGACTCAGCAGTCTCCAGACGCTCAATGACCAACAAGGTTACTCTCCCAAAATATTTACACGTTTGTCTTCAGCGCTCTATAGGACTGATGTGTGGAGGCAAATGAATATTTACAACTTCAGCATTAAAAGAGTGAAAAAGAGCAGGAACTGTCAAATGTGAGATGGTCCATGTTCTTGCCGGCAGGCTATGGAGCGCTCACTGTACGTGGATGGGCTACAGCCCTGTGCTCTGTTATCATCCGTGCCAAATTTGTGACCTGCAAACTACGCATTTCTGAACTGGTCTTGGCAGCCCCTGTGTTCATGCACAGCGTCTTTCTCTTGGAAAATGCTAGAAATGCAGACTGATCAACATTAAAGGGGGTGCAAAACCAGGAAAAGAAAAAAATAACAAAGTATACATTAATACACGAAAAGAGCAATATTATATGTTCCCGAATCTTTAACAATAGGGCCAGTGGTACGATGGTTCATTGCAGCCAATAACAAGCTGACTTTTATAATAAAAAAGGAGAAGGGGTTGTAAAAGTGAAATAGACCTTCATTTGCTAATAAGGGGTTAGGTGCAAAAAAAAAAATAGGCGCAATTTTTACAGTGTAGTATAGTTTCCAGTATTTTAGCCTTAGTGCGCCACCATAAGGAGTTAGTAATAAAAATCTGCACTTAAAACTTTGTGTTCACTGTGTTGGTAACTGTAGTTTAACAGCATCATGAGGGATCAGTTGCCTATTCCTGCTTGCAATTCTCCCAATACAAAGTTCTCACTATAAATAAACCTATAAAATCCCAACTAAACAAAAAAAAAACCTACCATTTATGTATTTTTCCATTTCTAGACGGGACAGCTCCTCCTCAAATATAATAATTCTCCTGTATGCTCATCCAGGAGATGTTCTTTCTCTTTAGAGGATTCCAAAATAACAAGTAGTTTCAGCTGGACATAAGGCTTTGAAGAGATGCAGAAGGTCTGTATAAAAGACAGTAGTTGCAGTCAGAGCCGGCACAATGCCGGGAAGAGTGTATGATAACAGATTGAGGAGTGTTAAAGTGATACTAGGAAATAACTCAGTTTGTTCCCTTTGTTCCCCCTTAATAAAAAAGTAATGTGAGATTTGCATTGTTATCTAAAAAAGCAAGATATAGAGTTGTACAAACTAATTTGCCACAGACTTCCTGTTTCCCATTCAGATTTCAGAATCTGTGAGGAGGATGTTTGCTCTCCTCCCATGGGTGGAGTTAGCAGTGCAATTAACATCTTGATCTCCTCCTCTCCCACTGTAATGGTCACATGATCTAGACCTAGAGGAGGCCTGTGCTTCTATAAAATGTATCTAGCAGCCAATAAGCAGTTACAAGTAGGGATGCACTGAATTATGTATTCACTTGGGCGATGTGCCAAAATTAGTTTTTAGAAGATTGAAATTCATCCAAATCTGAGTGTGTGGCTGACTAAACTCCGAACCCTTATTATCATATACTTTATTAAATTATACTTTGACTTTAAAACAGAAGTTGATCATTTTTATCCATAAATTATTCTGTGTGTTTACACAATAGCATATGCAAATATGGTTTAGGGTTTAGATTCGGTTCAGGATTTGTTCAAATATTTTGCAGTGGATTTGTTATTCGGATTTGATGCATCCCTAGTTACAGGCATTGTGTGACTAGGGATTTGGAATTGACAGAACCACCAATTCAAAAGAATTGGATTTCTCTAAGAATATTGTGTGGGCTACCCACCAAACACAGGAAAAAATTGCAAGCCGAACAGTATGGTTCTATGATTTGCTGACATTGTCCCAACAGCATGGTCAATGTGTCCCACCAAAGTTGTCTAAATAGTTTGGTCATGTGTCCCACCAAAGTTGTCTCAATAGTATGGTCATGTGGCCCACCAAAGTTGTCTAAATAGTATGGTCATGTGTCCCACCAAAGTTGTCTCAATGGTATGATCATGTGGCCCACCAAAGTTGTCTAAATAGTATGGTCATGAGTCCCACCAAAGTTGTCTAAATAGTATGGTCATGAGTCCCACCAAAGTTGTCTCAATAGTATGGTCATGTGGCCCACCAAAGTTGTCTAAATAGTATGGTCATGAGTCCCACCAAAGTTGTCTAAATAGTATGGTCATGAGTCCCACCAAAGTTGTCTAAATAGTATGGTCAGGAGTCCCACCAAAGTTGTCTCAATAGTATCTCCACATATCCCAACAAAGTTGTCTCAATAGTATGGCCATATGTCACACCAAAGTTGTCCCAACATTGAGGTCATGTGTCCCACCAACATTATACTAACTATCCTACTATGTTCATATGTGCCACCAATGTTTAACCAACAGTATGGTCAAGTGTATCATCAACATTGTCCTAAAACTATGGTAATGTAACCCACCAAAGTTGTCTCAATCGTTTGATCATGTGTTCCACCAAAGTTGTATCAATAATATGGTCATGTGTTCCACCAAAGTTGTCTCAATAGTATGGTCATGTGTCCCACCAACATTATCCTAAAACTATGGTCATGTGTCCTGCAAATTTTAGTGGTATGGTCATGTATCTCACATACATTGATCAGCTGTCACATAAATTATATCCTAACAGTATGGTCTTGCTCTGCACCAACACTATCCCAGGCCCACGGTCATGTGTCCCAAATACGTCCCTAAAGAATGGTCATGTATTCCACAAGCATTGTCTCAATGTTGACTCTAGTCAGTGTTTCTCCAACAGTGTCCCAGCAGTGAAGTCCATTGTCCCATGTTCACATGCTCCAACAGTGGAATAAAATCTGCAGCGAGTTTTCCTTACCAGAGCGAGCAACAAGGCATCTACCAATCACTATGTACTATACTACAGATGGAAATTAATTCCTATGTGACTTGGCAACTTCTACCCATATATTTTATATATTTGTGCTTTATTTATATGGTTAGAGGGGGCACAGAATTATGTAAGTTGAAGAATTTTTTTTTTTTTTTCACTGTGAAAATCAAGTTCCCATCTGTTAATATTTTAAACGAAAGAGTTCTTAGATCATTCTACTAACACTGCATGGTTAATGCTTGGATGGGTACATGGAATGTGTCTGAAAGAATGTTGGCAATTAGCTCTCATGATGATTAAGTAACAGCTCACTTGCCTGCTCCATTCCATACATTTAGTATAGATTTAGTATTGTATCTCATGCGATTTCTCCGGCTTCTATGAATGTGTTGTTGGATCGGCTTGCTTTTTAGCAATGGCTAAACATCCTCTGTCCAGGCTAGCTTGTCAAAATCATGTCCCTCATCAGCTCCACATAACTGTTGTGTCAAATCCCTCCAAAAATGAGCCACGAGGGGTCTGGACTAGTGAATTAGTGGCCAGAAGTAATTGGGGTGTAGCCAGGCTAAAGGCCTGTAAATAGAGGTCTGCAAAGCAGGGAATTACCATAAAACTATGCCAACATAGGTAATGCCTTGTACTAAGCACAATTCAGTAGGAACAGCCTAGTATGTTTGCCTGAACAGAGACATACAATAAAACTATAATGCTATAAGGGAGGTCTATCTATTACGATCATTCAGAATATTATAGCAGTTACCAAAGTAACTTTTCAATTGGCCAGTGGCAGTTGGAAACACAATATTGTCCAGGGCCCCTTGTTGTTCTCAAATGCCCACATCCCAATTCCTACCAGTATTTTAATATCACCCCTCATACCCTCTATATGTCTACTGCCCTGATGTTTTTGAACTACAACTTCTAAGATGTTCTTCCAACCATGTGGTCAATAAATTGGTCAGCCTTAACAGTCTAGGGGAAATTTTAGATTCTCAGCATGAGGCAAAAACCAAATAAATGCCTTAATACCTGGAAAAGAGTCAATACGCATGTCCCTGCACTCTAACTGCTATTCTAGGAAGTTCATCGCCTACCTTTGAAGCCAATGGAACCAAAATTTGCTTTTCCGTCCATTTCACAAATGGACCTGAGCAAACAGCGTTCATCTGAGCTTCATCACGCACACCGTGCAAAGTACACTTTGGAACTGCTGCGAAGATGAGCCATATAGAACCTTGGAAGCACAGATAGACCGGAGCTCTTCCACTGTTGCCAGGCTACAACTGCCATCTCTTATCTCTTGGCTGTAACAAAGGGAAAGTGCTTAGGAAGGGAAAAGATCATTGTTCCATGTCATACCAGTAAAAGGGGAAATCAGTTCTATCCTGGCAGAGTGGAGGTAACCCCAGCCAAGTCAATTGAAGAAAAATGACCCTAGAGTGCACATATTTTAAGGAGAACTCAACCCAAAAAATTTTTTTTGCCTAATGAAAGAAAATCATCCTAAGGACTGTTGGGCTTTGTAATGTGGTACATTGATAGGGGACTGACTAAAGGATGGGTTCAGAGGCCGGTTGTCAATGCTACATTCGCATCTTGGAGTAGGGTTCTTAGTGGGGTGGGCCTGGGTTTGGGGCCCACTTTTATTCAATTTGTTCATTAATTACTCCAGGGTCCAATTGCCCTAAGAGTCAGGAAGGAATATTTTTTTCCTCCTCTGCTGTAAACTTGAGAGACTTCAGATGGATTTGTTTAATTCTGATGTTATCATTTTCAGAAGTGCTTCTAAATGTATTTCTCGCTTATCTTGACTAGAAGGGGAATCAGCCCAATATTTCCCATTGCTGCTTTGCCTGTGCTATGCAAATCCCTCGCAAGGAATGTCAAAACTTTATTTTTTCTGTACAATTAAGTCTAATCTGATCTGGGAAAGCAAATTCCATGATAAAAGGGTAACTTTCTCTTTCCGGCTGGATACCCAGAGAAACACGCACAGAAAGTGACATGTTAGAAACTCACATGAAAGCAGGTGGACTAGGGAGCCAAAATAATCTTAAATTAATATCACATGATCTTGAGAAAGATCTTGGGAAAGTAACCCTACTGTAGATCAAATCTGTGCTGACACATTACTAGTGGCCAGTAACACGTGGTTACACCACCAGAGCCATCACATACTCAAGGGAGGTTTGAGTTTTACTTTTATTTGTAAGAATTTTCAACATTTCTGATTCGGCATAGTGATATCAATCAGAGTAGAGGCCTATTGGTTGATGATTATCTGAAGGCTTTATGGAAATTCATTGATGAGCCTGACTTTCAGCTCTCTGAATTTTCAACTGCCCCATCCCTGGGTATAAAGTTTGGAATTAAATACAATTGCAGATTAATTTGGGATGATAAACTGGATGCCAGAACAGCAAAGGTCCAGTGATGGAAAGAATGGAGGCTGGCCTTCAGGGAAGCTTATCAAGAATTTACTGGTCCCTCTGTTATTGTTTGTAGCACATGTGTGTGTATTGCACCAGGGTCCACAACCTCTTCTTCCAGTTTCTATGGGAAGTCAGGTGGAATCCAGTCAAAAGAGAGTCAAATAGGTGCTGCAGAAGAGCGTGGGCTAGACATGTTGTATCCAGTGTTTTTGTTGAAGAGGCAGGGTGTGAGGGTGTGTGAACTAGGCACTACGTGAAGGCAGCTGCATCACTGCTTGGGTGATCAGGGCCTATTTTACCATTCCTCTTTCTTTGAGAGATTGTTTGGAGAATATTCTCGAGGCAAGCCTTTGCTATCTTAATGCAAGAGGCTATCCTCTACGTTCTTTGACATCTCATGTCTTTTACTCATGGAGAAACTTTACATTCAAGGCAAACTGTCGTACTACTGATAGCAGGGATTTCTCCTGGCTGTGTGTAGAGAAGACAACCCAGGAGCATTTTCTTGTCAGTTGCCTGGGACTAAGGATGTACATATATGGGCATATGGCAGCAGCTCTTAGAGTCTCACTCTTGAACATGAACTATGCAAACTTAACTCATGGGGTTCCTGCTGGACCATGATACATGTAGTGGGAATTCACTAACTTCCATCCACAAATTTTATTAATTTATCAAATAATCAGCTTGAAAAATTAGTATCATTTGACCCGATGTTCAAACGGTAAAAGGGACAATCCGCTTCTGACAATCATTGACTTCTACATGACCTTGACAGATGTAACCTGGCATATTTTTGCATTCAGATTTGGGGTATATTAAAACTCTAAAGATTTAAGTTTTTTTCCTCTTAAATTTTGAGATTTCTTCCTAGATCTCGACCAGAAAAAATTGAGGTTTAATAAAAAGGTCCCTTGATATCATCATTATCAGATCTGACAGCAAAGCTGCAGGAGATCTTCTGGCCAGCTGGACACTATTCCAAACAATATAGTGAAGGCAACTCTGGCTCAGCTGAGACTCCTGAAGGGAAATGAGATAAAGTAGTGAGCCTTAAATCAGAATGTATGGTGAAGGGTGCACCCTAGTCTTTCTCATCATGAACATGCCCTCTTCTTTAGGTACATAGAACTGTATGCATATGGCTTCCCAGGCTCTGATACTGGTCTTCTCTTTTTCTTCAGGCTGGAGGTGCAGCGTTCTGCAGTTTGAGTGAATCAGCTGAGATTGGGTTATGTGTCATGTGTATCTTGTTTCTTTGTTCTGCCATTATGCCCTTGTTTTTGATGGGGAATGCAATGTGGATCCAGGGAAAACTTTACTGGGTATGTTGATTTGGGTCTGTGGTAGAAGAAAGATGGAATGGTCAAACACAAGACTTTACAAACCAGTCTTTGATTTGGTGTGTGGAGAGTTGCCAAAGGACAGAGGGACTGACTCTGTGGGTTTAAGGGTATATGGGTGGGTTTGTGTCATTTTTTTACTAAGATGTTTTATTGTATGATCTGTGAATTGTTCAAAATTAATACATTTAAAACAAACCTAGTGCTACCAATCCTTATGTCTGTTGGGGATAGAGCCGATATAATTCAGGATTCTTTTCCTTTTCGGGAACAAGCGTTTCTTCTTCTGACTGTTGCTTGAGCACAAACCGGATGACTGTTGACAATCATTTTTATGGTCTCAAGTGGAGATCTTTCATGCCGGGAGTCAGCTACAAGATTTCTCTTTTATGGGGGTAAGTCTCACTTAGCAGAGCTTGGAGCAGTTTCACATGAAGAGATGCAGAGGCCAAGCTGAGGCTTCCATAAATACCAGTGGTGCTTGGTTTCTAGGCTACAATAAAGAAAAAAAATGTTCTAAAACAAAAGCATTTCCCTTGGAGTTTATTTTTTACCTTTCAGGGACTATCTGCTGTTTTTGGATTTCTACTGAAAGTTCCAGAGGTACCCAGGGCACAAATAAGCAC
>CM044441.1:4549033-4568592 GCA_024363595.1 Xenopus borealis | reverse complement strand
TTGTAACCTTATTACAAGGGAAACTAGACCAAAAATACCTGTACCACAAAGCAGGGCCTGCAAACAAAAGTCTACAAACATCTGCACTTTGGTGCTGAACTTAACTTGGAATGGTGTCAGACTGTCAGTCCATCAGGCATCACTTCCATCACTCATCTCATTCTGCAGAAGAGACAAAAAGAGCTAAAGTGAGGTTTATGCTGCACATACTGTACAAATAACTTTATAAACAAACTACCTTAGAGCTGAGAGTAAGTTTCTAGCTGGCCATAGACTTTGCTAGGTGCATGGATCTTTACCCTGTTTGGCTCCCCACAGGCCTGATCATGCTGATACAATCATTTTGCCCTTGGGCCATAGTTCTATGAATATGTGTATAGGGTAGCAAGTATGTTTTCACCCCAAACCCCACCAAAAATGACCTTCAGGCTGGAGTTTCAGGGATATCTCGGAGTGCAAGCAGTTATTCTCCTGTGCTTCATAGTTTGGTCCATAGTCATTTTATCCAGCCTACTTGCATAAAAACAATAAATTACCTTTAAATAGGAGTAAGTTGATGCTTGCTGCACACAGATTCAGACCAGGGACATTCTTCAGACGAATGGTTAGTCTGCACTTCTAGTTTCTGGACCATCCACGGAATTGGCCCGAGTCCCAAGAAGAGTCTGAGTGCCCATTTGGAATGAATGGGAATCTGTGATGGCTATTCCAGTTACACATTGGCGGATTATGTTTGCACAGTGTCTAAACTGATTTTTCTGGGTATTAACCAGTGACGGGCTAGGAACTATTGTTCATTGTTAAGATGTGTGGTCACAAACTTTCACCACTCTCCTCGTTTGTAATCATGGAGCCATTAAGAAGAATGGATACAGACAAGGAACCGATCTGTCTTGGCTAATAATAGTGGATAAAACTGACATTAAAATATATTTTTTTATTAGGTAGAACGGCCCCGATTTTTTGCTCAAGACACACTCAAGGACAATGTAGACAGCAGTAGCAGTACTGTAGAAAGGCTAAATGTCTACATTACCATATAAATATGCAGGTTTCCTAATCATTCTTTCTATAAATATACAGTAAAACATCTTGGCACATGTTTATTTATCTGCATAATTGTGTTTATTTCTGACAGTGGGGTCTGCTGTTCTGTTGCTCATGTAAGTTAGCTTTGTGTTTGATGAGCTGTATGTTCCTTCAAACTTTTTTGCTTCTTTCAAGTCTTCTTTAGACAGGGTAATTGGGCAAGACGTCTGGTTGCAGAACCCTAGACCTTTTGCATAATTTTGAATTATAAATACCATCCATGTGTTAGAAATTACATTTCTGATCGTTGGCTATGGCTACTGTTTGTCATCGGATCACAATTTTTTTTATTAAAGTGGTCTAGATTGTGATAGAAATGGGGCGTGATTGTTGGCTCTGGTCACTAATACGTTTTGTGTTTTTCTGAAACGATCTGTGCACAATCAAAACCTGGAAATCTCTCCAACTGAATTCCATGCCCCAAATGCAACCTTGCCAACTCTCTGCAGGATTTCCTTGGCCAAGTAATAAAGAAACTGTCAATAAATATTTATTCACATTTTCCTTGGTCTTCCAAGCATGACAAAATAAATTATGGCCAAAGAACTGCATGAGTGCATTTCAGAGGGCGTCTTGGTAGTTAAGGAGTTCATTAAAGAAATATATTTGTTATTTTTAGATGGAATTGTTTCATGCTCTTTGTCTGCTCTAGAGGTTTATTAATATTATGTCCTATAGTTGGGGGGCATGTTAAACTGTCCATACATTACTATCTGTGACATTAAGATCTTTCCATAAACTCAATATGGTTCCATAGAATGTTTGATAATCATACCACCAAGATTTTTTTACATCCCATGTTAAACAGGTGTATTTACTTTAAATTTGATCTACACCAGGGAAGTCCCATATATAAGGTGAGAAAGAATTCAGTTATGTGTGTGCATATTCCCCTTGGAGCCCCTTGATTTGAATGGATTCTGTTCTCAAGCTAGTCTGAAGATAGTACCTTGATCTTGAGGAAGAACCATCTGATTGGTTATATGAGTAATTATTTGCTTTTCGTGTGTTGTGAAAAGATATCTCTTTGCTCTCCCAATGATAAAGCCCTTTTACGTTAGTAGGCTCTTAAGTCATACATCCCCAAGTTTATAAAAACTCTGTGATTCGTATGCTCGGGCTATGATGCTTTGTGAGTTAAGAATACGACATTTATTCCATGTTGTGGCAACACAACATGTTACTGGTCAAAACTCTTTATCAACTTGATAACTGAGCTTCTGCACAGAGCAACTAGAAGGAATTGGACATATGAGTATTTTCATTGTTGTGTACAGTCCACCAACCCCATTTTCTACATTGGCATTTTAGTATAGTCTGGTTGGGAACACATGATTAGATTAGAATAGTGGAGTTTTCCAGCACTGTCCTACAGTCTTATCTGGCTATTTTAAAAAATAAACTTGGGGTTGAAACTTGGAAATGTCATGGTATCATATGTATACAGAAAGGAGATGGTCCTGAGAAAAGCCACCGGATCATTTCCCTTGACTTTTTGTAAGGGGATCATACCATTATATGAGGAATTCATTAGAAAGATTTGACCAGTCTTCATGACCAGCATAGGCATGGGTAAAAATGCAATAAGAAGCTTGAGGGAAAAATACAAAAAATCCCAAAAACAATTGTATGTTAACCTCCTAATATTTTGTTCAAGGTAAATTGAAAGAAAAAAACGAAAATAATTACCGCATAGTGTCTCGGACGTTGCATGATCTTAAAGAAGTTGGCAGACACTTTCCTAACTTCATATGTCTTTCACCATTTAGGTCATCAAAGCTGGAGTTAAGACCACGTGCAAGTGCCATGGAGTCTCTGGATCTTGTACAGTTCGCACATGTTGGAGACAATTGTCGCCTTTTCATGAAATTGGGAAACAACTGAAGCAAAAATATGAGACTTCACTAAAAGTAGGAAGCACTACTAATGAAGCCACTGGAGAAGGGGACATTTCTCCACCCAAAAAGCCAGTTGCTGGCCACAGCGACCAAATTCCAAGGACTACAGATTTAATATACATTGACGATTCACCAAGTTTTTGTCGGATGAGCAAGTATTCTCCTGGCACTTCCGGAAGGAGATGTTACAAAGATAAAAACTGTGAAAGCATTTGCTGTGGACGGGGACATAACACTCAGAGCAATGTAGTTACAAGACCGTGCCAGTGTCAGGTTCGATGGTGCTGCTATGTGGAGTGTAAAGAGTGCACACAAAGGGAGGAGGTGTATACATGTAAAGATTAGCCAACAGTTTTAGGTTTGGAGATTACTCTAAGAGGAAACCATCACTGCGTATGGAAACAAAAACAGGGTCTGATTGACTATGGGATCTAAAGCTATATATATATATATATATATATATTAAGACATAAGCACTTTGTAGGGTAGAGATAACCCAACTGTGTTGCTGTTTTTAGGAGTGTTTCACTGGGTCATAAACCCATTTTATAATCTCTTATTTGCTCTGTGTCCCTGAGTGTAACCAACTCAAGTGAGTGGTGCTGGAACAAACCTGTAACTGTTGCAAGCATCAGAACATTCACAGGGCTAATCTAACCCACAGCCAATCACCATAGTCAAATGTTCATGATTTAGAAGGTTTCAAGCATGCCTCGATATAAGACAAAGTGCATGCATCCAACTGGCTTTGTTGGCTGAGCTGGAACATTTCTATGATGCAATTAATTTAATGTGTGCAGGTAGATCCATAATATGGTGGACATCTTCTTGTCATCCCAATACTAGCCAGCCTTCTTGAACTTGTAGATCATATAACAATGACAAGAGGGACCTGGATCTTTTTCTGGAGACATATTAACTTGGTGACGGAAACTCCAGTGAGTGGGAGAGCAAGGGAAACCATAGCTTTCTTCAGTTCTTTTCTGCAATCTTCTTATAAATTGGAAGAATATGGCAGAATTATGCTTTGTGGGAGAAAACTTATATAGGGGGTAATTTATTAAAGTCCGAATGCCAAAAACTCGAGGATAGAAAAAGTCAGAATCTAAAAATCCGGCATCTCAGGCCTACGGAGGTTGCATATAATTGAGTGAGAGAGGTCACTATCCTATTTGGTAGTTTCTGTGGTCTGCGCTGGAAAATCTTAGCTCGAAAATCCAACTATTTCGAACCTTTTGGGCAAAAATCGTACGATTCAGAAAAAAACGTATGAAAACGTATGATTTTGATTTTCACTTGATTTTTTTTCGAACCCGATACTTTCTTAATGATAAATAAGATCCATTTGTGGATTCTAGTTTGGTCAGACTTTTTTTATTAAAATAATCAGAAAATTTTGGATTTTGATAAAAAAAAATCTGTCATTGTTATATATA
This sequence comes from Xenopus borealis, assembly GCA_024363595.1. Lineage (NCBI taxonomy): Eukaryota > Metazoa > Chordata > Amphibia > Anura > Pipidae > Xenopus > Xenopus borealis. Next base: position 4,564,169 of record CM044441.1, on the reverse strand, counting down.
TGCCCCATAGTAATGGAAAACTGGCCTTGAATAAAGAGAATGTTTAAAATGATGTGTTCTGTACGGCAAGAATTAAGTCGTATCATTTTGTAGACGAGCAAAGACCAACTTTAGAGAGTCTGTTGTCTTTAGATTATGCAAACCTTCAGAGGCCTTTTAGCACTATCACTGTCTTAAAAAACCACTAGAAAAATGTATTTTCATTGTATAAATATATAAATATATAGACGTATATATTTTGATTTTTTTTTCTTTTATTAAAACTAACCCTGTGGAGGTTACCTAAACACCTTTTTTTCTAGAGTACTATCTCAATGACCTAGACCAGAATGATGTATATTCCGGATGCTTATTTTATAGATAATGTAAATGAAAAAAAAAAAAATAGAAAAAATTATATTCAGAATTTTTATATGAGAGGGGGATCTGTTAGGAACCATTCTGGTTATGGCATGCTGTTATTTGAACTTGGCGTATAGCAGAAAGACAGATGTTCCTTGGCCATCATTCCATTAAAATGAACATCCAACCCTTGTATTGGAAATACACTGCTCCATAAGAGACTATGGTACAGTTTCTAAAATGTACCTGCTGTGCATGCTCAATACATCTTGCAAACATGCAGTTAGGAATCTAGTGCACTTGTTCAGGCATCAATCCACAACTTTTGGAACTCCAGGTTTTACAGAGTGGACTTTATTAATTCCTCTGAGGCACGCATTGCCCACAACACACAATTCATTTCAATGGAAAAGTGGTGTGGCCTTACCAGGAGGTTCTGTATGTGTCTCAACCTTTTTCCATTTGCTGAGAGGTTGGAATATGCTGCAAATATTTTGCGCTGCAACTTCCCGAGTGCCAAATGTTGACGATGTCTGATTGTCAGTGTCTAGTTTCTTTTAGCTGGAAACAGTTCAGTTCAGCTAAACTGAACACAAAAGCAAAGCATTTTAACAATCAAGACAAGGCTACTGGGGTTGTTCCTAGTGTTGGCTATCCACAAAATTCAGTAAATGGAGGATGTTGATTCAAGGAATGGGACGAGTGGCCCCCTAGTTACTACGAGGAGCCATGTATCTATTGCTATGTTCTACATAAAGGAGACAGAAGCTGTTGGTGAAACAACCAAGATGGTGTCCAGTCTCTGATCTATTAAAGTAGATGCCATCTTGGCTGTTTCACAAACCTAATCTGGCTCCTCTTCTGGGACGTTGCTCCTTAGGCCAAATTTGTCTTGAGTGTAGGCAAATTAAAGCAAAGATTCTTCTGTGATAGATTCCCTCAGTGAACTTAATGGGAAGCCAACAACATATGGACATTACCAGTAGCCACTACATTACTCTGTTAGCAAAGTTCTAGCAGTCACAGACTCAGGTTGTTCTCCTATTGGAATGTATATCTTTAAACTCTTTTTTATCTCCATGTGCCTTGGCTACCTGTGTACCTTGATCTTATGTAGAGCTACAAACTCTCAACTTAACAGCATCTTACTGAGCTGGCTGGACAATGCTAGGTGAAGTAGATTTGCAAAGCCAAGAGAGCACAGGGTTTACCTCTCCTTAACTTCAAAAACCTCCGATGTATCTTTTGGATACCTCAAATATTCATTGTAGCATGTGTATGAAAACAGGGCTTTCTCCATTCCAAGTGCAAATACTCCACAGTATTGACCAAAAATCCTTAGATTTAATAAGTGTATGAAGCATATAGCAATTTCCTGGTCATTGAAGGTCGAAACTGTATTCGGTGTGAATATATAAATATATATATAAGTACATTTATTTATTCAAAAGCAGTTTGAAGGACCTTATTATGGTTTCAATGTGGTATTATGTTCAGTTATAACAGTCGCAGGAATTTTTTTTTTTCCTTTTGTAATCCAGATTTTTTTTTTTTAAAGTAGACTTTGTTTTTGAGCGGACACAGATTTTGTGCCTCCAACGCATAAGCGGAACTTGCATGTCTGTGTGTATAGCCCCAACATCATGTTAAGGCATTTGAAGCGAATCCAGTAAGCTTGCACATCGTATATCTAGTTATGTACTTTCAGTAGCATGTCAAGTACAGAGTGAATGAACTACTGAGTGGACAAGCTCATTGGTGTATTTTATTTTACGCACTGAAGCCTGGATGCTTTCTGTATTTAAAAAATGTATTTATGATCATGTGGATATATTGCTTTTCTTGTTATATAGTGTACATAGTTGGGTTTATGTTCCTGTGGTATAGATTACATTTCAAAAAATGTAAAAAAAAAAAAAAACAGATAAAGTTAATTAAGAATATGGCACATGCATTCAATCTGTGACCAGCGCTTCTCAACCTTAATTCTTAGGATATTATAAAAAATCAGTGGGATTGACTATATTTTTCTTTAATTATCTAATCATGGTTTCCACCTGTCCATTTTTCCAAAAATTGGGCTGCCTGGCTCAAAACTGCATGTCTGGTTTTCCAAATTAGGAAAACAGGGCAGGACTCCCTGAGACTGAATCACCAATTTGCAAATTGCCGATCGACACATCATAGCCCTGGCCATGTGACATCACAAGCCCACCCTGTGATGTAGCATCCTCCACACCTGCCCCTATGACATCACTGTCTGCTCCTCCCTGCCCCCTGTGACAGCACCACCCACACTCTGCCCAGAGTAAAGAGCTGGAAAAGGTGACAACCCAATATTTAATAACCATGTAGCCCCCCGCTAGGTCAGACAGAGTAATCATATTTTTGTGGGCAACAGAGGGCAACAAATTTTTTCCACAATATCGGCACCAATCCAAAGGGTTTGGGGGTCAGAATGCGAATATATTCACAATAGTCAATGATGCCATCTTTTGTAGCACAACATATTCTGTGGGATACCAGGAAGTCATAGATTTTTCATGGCCACAAGGGACTGACAATGCCATTTGAACCAATGTCAAAAACAGTTCATGTAACCTCTCAGCCAAGATCATTATTTTTATGGAATGGAGGACATACATAATAAAAAGACTAATGTTACTTGTTGGAAGACACCCTTAAAGCCACGTGTTCCTTTTAAAATTAGCTTGACTTATTGCCTGATATGACTTCCAAATTTCCCCTCTGCACTGGGCCAACTAGAGTCATGCCAGGAGACTGCTTATGGCCCACTGACAATAATAAAGCCATGCCAAACATTCATGAGAATAGGAAACCCAATGGCTTATTACATCCGTTTGCTACAAGCTGAATTCCCAACAGAAGCCTGTATCAGTCCTACTCCGTATAAAAGACTGATGGAGACCAATTTCTAATTCATGCCACTCCGCAAGCAAATTCTTAGGCACAGGTTGCAAAATCCTTCAGCTGTGTTTTTTTTTTCTGATTTATACAGGAATCAGTTGAAAGGCCTCATACCATCTGTAAATGTTCAGCTAAAATTGAGTTTAATACAAAATGGCAATGCTGTTGAGGTCAGAGAACAACATTACTAGACTTTGCAAATGTCCCTTCTACATTGGTTTTAATTGGCACATTTAAACTTGTGGCACTTTGGTGGAAATGACCATTAATCTGAAGCACATTTACCTCCAAGGAGGGGCAAAAAACATTAGTAGTGTCTCCAAATCAAGAAATCAGTTAAGCTGGCCATAGACAGAAGGTTCTGGTTTGGTACAGAGGTGACCAAATTAAGGCAGGTCCAAATGTTGAGTTATCAAGTCACATAGGAGAAGCATGCAGAGCCACCAGCCACAAACCATGCTCTTCTTTTAGCTCTTGATGATGATTTTACACCCTGCCCAAACCAATTAACTGTTAGGGAGGCTATATTTATGGGACCCATGAACAGGAGAGAACCAGTATCTCACAGTCTATGCTCACCTTATCGATGTCTAGCGAAGGCCAATAGGCCAGAAGGTTGAGTAACGTTGGTCACTTCTGAAATACAGTTTGGACTCCCTTTCTCTGTTTTACATTTTGTTCTATATATTCTTCAGCAAATACCCATTTGTGCCTTGTTTTTCCGAAACAGCAAGAAAATAAATGACCTAACAAAGCTCTAAATAGTAGAACCTCAGTGTTGGAAAAGAGCACGAGGTTCTTCTGTTTATTGCTGGAGGTACCTCATCTTCAGAACTCTAGTTCAGAAGCAAACAGAATACTTCTGGGCTATTTTGTATGTTTTTCTTTTTATAAAATGTTTTGTGTAGACACTAAAACCACCGCTTAAGCCTTCTGGATACTTCAGATACCTGTCTGAAGGTTGAACTCGAATGTTTTTAAATGTTTTATGTATAAAATATGTAGGTATAATTTCTAAGTTAATTTAATAAATCACAAATGAACAATGAATCACGTTTGGACAGTTTACTTTGGCTCAGAGGTAGAATTCTGTATTTCTATGCTAATGTTGGTCCTTAGATTGATTGCTGTTCTGTGAAGACTGGAACCCTTTTTATTTCAAAGTTACTTTATAATATGGGCTGTAAGTACTAACCACATTCTCACTGTGCCAAACAGAGCACATGGTAACATAATTTACTGACCTAAATGCAGTTTGGCACCAATGCACTTACCTGGAGCAACCAGTCAGCAGTTAGTTTTTATCTAGTCTAGTGCAGTTTCAAAAGTTGAATTTTTAGAGATTTAATATACACCAAAGCTGCTAAAAATCTGAAAATAGTCCAGCTAAAACCTGAGGTCATGTAAAAGTCAATGATGTCCCTGAAGATTTTTCTTGACATTGTGATGAGTGCTGGATAAGTCTGTGTTTTTGTGGGACAACTAAAAAAAAATCATATGATTCTGCATCAAATTTGAGAAAGTCAAATTTTCCTTTGATTTTCCCTCCATTTTATCAAGACTTTTCCCAAACCAACTTTTTTGAGAGGATTATTTGATGACTGTGTTAAACTCATGGATGGAAGTTTAGTCAACTTTATTTTAATAAAAAATTGGCTGCACTGGTACAGATTTTTCAGTCCCTCAAATCATATCTGCTTGAGAAATAGAAAAAGATCAATCAAGTAAGCTGCGAATGCAGGAACAGTCAGTCTAAGTAGGCAAATTATTTTACGTTCAAACATTCTTTTAAAGCTTAACAAATAAATCTTACATAACTTGAAATATTTGTTGCAATAAAGTTTTAAAAAATTTGAGAACAAAGTGACAAAATATTTTTCTTTTATTTCTTGTTTTTTTAACAAAAAATTTAACAAACACAAGGGCCATCAGATCAGTGCTGTAGATATGACATTTCTGGATTTTCCTGATCTATTGAGCATTTTCTGGTAACACACTGGGTACATGTATGACTTAGAACCAGCATACAAAGGGTGTTAATAAAATGTAATAAAGTTTACTGTGAGATAAGGATCGTACATACAGAATGGCTTTTGTGCTATAACTGGAACTGCACTTTCACACAGAACATTATTCAGTCAGAAATAGCGTATAGAGTATTCACTAGTAGCAAAACCCGGGCAAAGTGTAGTATAAACAGCTTTTCAAACATGGCTAATTTCACAAAATATCATAGGGGTTTATTTATCAAAGGTCGAGTTGTGTTTTCCACAAAAAATGTGAGTTTTCAGGGTTATTTTTTGGTCAAAAATAATTTTTTCAAGTTAAAAAAATAAATAATTTTTTTTGTAGATTTACAGTATTACACACTGACCCTGGAAATAGCTTGAATCCGAAAATACACCATCTAATCTCATGTAGAAGTCAGGTCGAAGTCATGTGCAGAGGTCCCTTGAAACATTTAAAGATGTTAATAGCCTTCATGATGTTCGAGTTTTGTTTGTGGATTGTGCTCGAAAACTCGATCAATTCAAGAAATTCTAGCTTTTTACCATGGAAAACTCGGATTAATTGAGTTTTTTGGTTGTTAACCCTGAACTCGCTAATTTGAGTTTTTCTTAAATTAGGAACCAGTCAAGTTATGAGTTCCTTTTAGGTTTAAAAAAGCTCACATAGCTCTAATATTCGACACCCAACATGTTTCATCCTGATTTTGTCTGCTTCCTGATTCTAATTTCTACCCTATCTATAAAAACATTTGATACCCACTTTTTCTAAAATACAAGTACAAAGCTCAGATCTGATAAAACCCATTATTTTCTATGTGAAGATGAAACCTTCTTTTGGGCAAATTGTGTCTAAATTGTTGAAATTGTATTAAAATGATGTGATTTAAGTAATATTTTCCTACATCAGCCAAATTTTCACTACTACACAAACATAATAACTTTGGCAAGTCCAACATCAATGAAAACTTTGAAATTTGTAAATATTTCTTAGTTAACATTTTTTGAAAGTCCTTTAAAAATTTACAACATACCCGTATATATGCAGAGCCATATTTGGTCTTATAGACATGACAAATTACGGAAGAATAAATTAATTTGAAGATTTTTTTAATTGAAGATTTTTATTGACATGCCATCAGACCTTTGGTAACCGCTTCATAATAAAACTAATAAATAAAGTGTGATTATGTTTTTCTAAGGAGTATGGCACAAAGGGCATTTTCTGTTTTTTTTATCTGAGTCACTTTTCACAGGGAAAATAGTCTGGGTAAAGCCGAAGGACTTGTCTCTGAGAAACGTGATAATTGTGCATATTGGTGTACATAGGAGATTATCCCCAGACATCCCTGTCAAAGTGCTGATAATCAGCTGCATGTGGCAAAACCCAGGTAATTCTCATACATTTTTCCAACCATTCCTGGCTTTATGTCGTGTTTGCTTTATCATAGGAAAAGTTGAAGAGATGAAACTTGAGAAAAAGTCCTGTGCATTTTTGGGGGTAACAAAGCTACTTGTGGCACTTGTCAGTGAACAATTTGGTAATCATAGAGTTTTATACTCCAAAGATATAAAACTGTCTGTCATGGCCTAAAATTTTTTCCATGGTTGGGTTTAATAGGTAAGTCAATTTTATTATATTTGGCTTTATAGCCATGGGTACAGTGTATTAGCCTGCATGAAGGAAAAACTTTGGTACAGAATTTAAAAACAAAAATTGGACAATGGGAAGGATTTATTAAAATCTGGAAACATTTTTCAACTATTTTTATATTTTAAGCATGTATTTTTTTCTAGGTTTTTTTTTTTGTCAAGCATAACAATTTTAGGTTTTGGGCACTTACTATTATTGGTAAAAATAATAGTGAAAGAAACATAACATGAAACAGGACTCATGATTAGTGATGGGCGAAACGGGCGCGTTTCGCTTCGCCGAAAAATTCGCGAATTTCCAGAGAAATTCGCGTCGCGTCGTTTTTGGTGCATCGCGTCAAAAACGACGCGCGACTCGTTTTTGCGCGCAAATTTTTTTTGGCGAATTTTTTTGCCAGTTTCGTGAATTTATTCGCCAGCGGCGAATCGCGGGAATTCGCCGCGAATTCGCCCCTGGCGAATAAATTCGCCCATCACTACTCATGATTGTGTGAGTTCGTATCCTGAAATCCGAAAACTAGATAAAGACGAAAAACAAATTTTAAAAAAACTTGAATTGCTCCAATTTCCGACAAAACCTTCTGAAAAAAACTTAAACATCATGCAGGCCATTTACATCTTCAAATGGTTCAAGGGATCTCTGCCAATGAAAGATTTGGCGAAGCGAAATTTCCCAGATTCGCCCATCACTAGAGACAATTGGTCAACTGTGTTAGACAGAAAGAGCATATTTACAAGATATTAATGTTTTGGTAATAAACCCCGGATAGGCTCCATAAGCTTTTCCCTGATCAATCACCATTATGCTGGGGAAACTGTGGAGAACAGGGTACACTCTACACACCTTTTGGGAATGTCCAATTATTCAGCCAATGTGGAGAGAGAGGTAAAAAAAGTATTAATCCAGGTTCTGATAATCCAGGACCCTTTGGCTATACCCACCTTTCTTATGGGCAGACCATTTATTGGTATACCAAAATCAAACCAAACATTGGCTAACCCATATTCTGACAGCTGCACCAATAGCAATAGCAGCCAACTGGAAGACCCTCAATTATCAAGAAGGTGATAAGAAGGCATTCAAGGGTGAACGCTAACAGAGTTTTTGAAGCAAACCCAACATCTAGATACTCGGTCTATCTGGTAATTAAGGGGTTATGTTTCAACTAATACCTCCCTGCCAATGGGTTGACTACACAGGGCTAATTTTCACTCCTTATCCCGACTACCTATCAGACTACTACTGTACTTGGACCCTCACTGAGTTTAATCCAGATATCCGCATCAACACTAAGGGGCAGATTTACAAAGGGACACATTTACTAAGGTTCGAATTGATTCAAATGAGAAAATTCGAATCAAATTCTAATTAAAAAAATTAGAAATTCAAATTTATTTTGGACAAATAGCCCCAAATTCCATTTGAACTGGTTAAATTCGAAAATTCGAATTCGATTGTTGAAGTTCTGGCCCTTTAAAAAAATTCAACATAACAATTTGGCAGATAAAACCTACTGAATTGCTATATATATCCCTATGGGAAGCTCCAAAAGGATTTTTTTTGATCGAATAAAAAAAATGTGAATGATTTTATCAATTTTTAATATTCGATTGATCGAAAAATCATGGAAAAATATAATTACGTTAAAACCCCTCAAAATTCGACACTCGTAAGTGTGGCCCTAAGGGTCAAATTTCGAATGGAAAAAAATTAGAAATTCATCCATCTAATTTTTCATAAGGGGCAGATTAGCAAGGGTCAAATTTCAAATTAAAAAAAAATCGAACTTTTTGGAAAGAGCATTTTTGATCGAAAAGGGATAGATCCATTTTCGATTGAATAAAAATAGTTTGGATTGTTCGCATGCATTATTCGATTTGAACAATTTTCACCAAAATCCTTTGACTTTTCAAAACTTAGAAAAAATCTCTGTAAAGGCTCTAGTAGATCCACCATAGGCTAAAATAGCAATTTGGCAGCTTTAAGGTGGACAGTACTTCGAAATTCGAATAGAATTGTGGGCTATTCGATAGTCGAAGTAGCCAAAAATTACTTTTAAATTCGAATTTTCACTTTGACCCTTAGTAAATGTGCCCTGTATTTGAATAAAAATCATTGGAATCTTTCTAATCCATCGCTCGATTCGAACAATTTGAACGATTTTGGGCAAAAAAAAAAGATTTTCAAAAAAATCTTAAAAACACACCTTGAAGGTTCCAGGACGTCCCTCATAGGCTAAAATAGCAATTCAGCAGCTTTAAAGTGGCAAAGTGTCGAATTCAAATTTTTTTAAAGAGACAGTACTTCAATTTTCGAATGGTCGAATTTTAAAATTCTATTGAAATTTTTTTCAATTCAAATACAATTTTGGCAATAGAGGAAGTACCCAAAATTATCGAATTTTTTTAAATTTGAATTTTCAATTCTACCCTTAGTAAATCTGCTCCTAAATATATATAGCTATCACCTAATTATGATATTACTTTATGTTGGTAACATAAAATAATTATGCTCAACTTTATTCCCATTAAGAAATACAGTTGAAGATATTATTATGTTCATAATGTGTCTGAAAACTATAACTCGCTAAAATATAAATGTATCTATACTCTGCAACATGCGGCCTGTGCCTGCTAAGAATATGCTGAGATTGCTATATCCCCCCCCCATTTTCTTCCTTAATTTGTTTATTTATATTATTATTTCTGTTATATATGATTATACATTTGAAAAACTATTCAATAAAAATATGTTACAAAAAAGAATATTTTAAGTGAATGTTTTTTAATTTAAAACTGATATGTGGTTGGGGTTCTGCCAGATAAAGAAGAATTTGTTTCAGAATATTTTGTGTGGAGCTGTACATAATTTAAGGTTATACCACAGGCACATTTTTAATAGTTATATACATTTTTAAAAATATTTTTTAAAATAAATGTATTTTAAATTATGTTATATGTGTTTCTTATTTTCTTCTTTCTGTAGGTTAAAATTCAGGATTGATGCTCAGACTGATAAAAACAGAGGGCAAAATGTTTTCAGAATATTTTGTGAGTGGCAATGTACATCTTATTAAAGTCAAACAATTGGCACCCTTATTTGTTTTTATTTTGAGAGTAAGGGGCTGATTTGTTAATACTTGAATTAATTAATCAGTTTTTCATGAAAACAAAGTCGACCAAACTCCCTTCCACGAATTGAACACATTTATCAATAATTTTTCTCAAAAAAAAATTGAATCAACAAAAAGTTGCAACAAAATCATGTGTCAATTCGTATCATACAAATGATGCTCCAAAGACTCTACTTTGTTGAAAATGCAAAAACTAATTTTATCGGACTAAAATCCCGATGGATTATCCAGCACTAATCATAATGTCAAAAACAACTTCAGGGACATCTGCATGACTTCTGCATGACCACAACAGGTTTGAAATAATGTATTTGGGAATTCATATTTTTAGCAGCTATGGGGTATGATAAATTTGAGTTTTTATTTTTCCATGAAAAATAATAATAAAAAAACTCAACAGAAAATCTAAATGGGCCTCTGAATGTATTTTAGCTTTAACCAGTAGGTAAAATTTACAGAATATTTTGTGTGTAACTGAACAGGTATGGGATCCGTTATACAGAGACCCATAATCCAGAAAGTTCCGAATTACGGAATGGCCATCTCCCATAAGCTATTATTATTAGCAAACAATCCAATTTTTTAAAAATGATTTCCTTCTTCTCTATTTTAATAAAACTGTAGCTGGTACTTGATCCCAACTAAGATATAATTAGTGATGGGCGAATTTATTCGGCAGAGGCGAATTCGCGGCGAATTCCCGCTGGCGAATAAATTCGCGAAACGCCAACGAAAATTCGCCAAAAAAAATTCGCCGAAAAAACGAGTCACGCGTCGTTCAAAAACGCGACTCGTTTCGCGAATTTTTTCTCCAATTTTTCGGCGAAGCGAAACGGGGGAGATTCACCCATCACTAGATATAATTAATCCTTATTTGAAGCGAAACCAGCCTGTTGGGTTTATTTAATGTTTACGTGATTTTCTAGTAGACAAGGTATGAAGATTCAAATTACAGAAAGCCCCGTTATCAGGAAAGCCCCAGGTTCCAAGCATTCTGGATAATAGTTCCCATACCTGTGCATTAAAAGAGGTCATACCATCTGTACCTTCTCCCCCTTCCATAAAACCTACAAATTTTCTTTAAACATTTCATGTCATTGTACTATACTTGTATTTTGGAAGTTTCCATGAAACTATGGGAGGCTTTTATGAAATGCAAAAAGTTGATGAAATATTGTGCAAAATAACGTAAAATCAAATTTTTACATATATTTTACATGCATTTTAATATTTGTTATATTTTATATAGCCATTTTGGAAAGCTGCATAAAATTACAATTGCTTTCATTATTTCTATTAGATAAATATCACAAGCAGTGGATACAGTTTTGGGCATCATTTATAGAAATGGCTTATAGAAATGGGAAAAGGAATTTTCTTTCCTTAGAAAAGAAAGGAATGACAGAGGAGCCCGGAAGAATTAAGGTGTTTCTTTTCTATAAGGAAAGACAATTGTCATATTTATCACCTACACAGGCAATGAATCTCATAGTTTCAAGACTAGAGATGGGTGAATTTATTCGCCAGGGGCAAATTCGCTGCGAATTCCCACGATTCGCCGCTGGCGAATAAATTCGCGAAATGCCAGCAAAAATTCGCCCAAAAAAACTACGCGTGACGAAAATGACACGACGAGACGGAAACGACGCGACGCGCCGCGATTGACGTGACGCGCGTCAATAACAACGCACGACTCGTTTTGCAAATTTTTTCGCCAATTCGCAAATTTCGCTGGAAATTCGCAAATTTTTCGGCGAAGCGAAACGGGTGAGATTCGCCCATCACTATTCAATACTTTTTTCAAAACGGAAACAAGTTGCAAAAGTTCAAAATTAAAAAATATAATAATAATAAATATAATAATATATATAATAATTTCAAAAATGCCCCCCTCTCTGACTTCCAAACTATTTTTTTTCATATTCTTGGTTTCAATTTTTTGTGCTTAATAAATCTCCAACAAGTGCGATGGGACCATGGAAGCAGCCTGTTCTGCTACACTCAAACCTTCATCAGAAGAGGATAATATATAAACATTATAAAACATTATTTAGATATATTGTTTAGTTTTTCTTCTTGTTTCTTGAGCGACCAACAAATAAGGTGGAGTTTGATAAATGTTTATTTTAACAACCAAACACACATGGATTTAATTAAGGATTTTTACAATTTGTTTCATATTTTTGTAGACGGTCATGAACAAATGACACAGTAGTATAGTAGCCAGTGCGTTCTACATCAGAATTGGTTAATTAACAGTCCTGTTTAGTGATGGGCGAATTTATTCGCCAGGGGCGAATTCGCGGCCAATTCCCGCGATTCGCCGCTAGAGAATAAATTCGCGAAACGGCAGCAAAAATTTGCAGACAAAAAATTCACCTACAAAAACGAGTCGCGCGTCAAAAACGACGCGCGACTCGTTTCGTGAATTTTTCGCCAATTCACGAATTTTTCGGCGAAGCGAAACGCGGGAGTTTCGCCCATCACTAGTCCTGTTGCATCAGCTTCTATGACAAATGTCACCTTACTTTCTACTAATGATTTCCCACAACCCCTAAGTTTAAATTCTCTACAGCAGCCCAAAACACACTGAGCATGTGCAGTGCCACTGACAAACAAAAGATACATAACCAGATCAAGATGGGGAGCCCCTGTAGACAATTTTAAAGGCCTAGATTATTACTCTACATCAGTGATCCCCCAACCAGTGGCTCTTGAGCAACATGTTTCTCACCAACCCCTTAGGTGTTGCTCCCAGTGGCCTCAAATCAAGTGCTTAACTTTGAATTCCTGGCTTTGAGGCAAGTTTTGATTGCAGAAAAACCGGGGGGCAGATTTACTTTTGGGACCATGGGAATAGTTAGGGAATAAAACCCAACTTTTTTCATGCTTGTAATGCTCCTCAACATTTGAATGGGGCTCACAGTATGAAATTGGGGACCCACGTTCTAACGAAAAAGGTTGGTAAAAGGTTGGCCTAATGCACACCATAATTATATCTACTCACAGCATCGATGGGGGCAGTTGTAGTACTGGTTACAATGCCTCCGTTGCACCATAAGGAGTTGCACAACCTCCTATAACTATACTCAAAGTCTCACATCTTGTACTGACTAGGACCTTCTGATCCCAATCTTGGAGCATGGGGAGACTTGATCTTAGACAACTTAGGAGACTAGAACACTGTCATCAGAGTTAGCTGGGAGATGGGCCGGTAGTATATAACAATTAAGAATTAGTGATGGGCGAATCTCCCCCGTTTCGCTTCGCCGAAATTGGCGAAAAAAATTGGTGAAAAAATTTGCAAAAAGAAACGAGTCGCGTTTTTGACGCGCGTTGCGTCATTTCGTCTCGCGTTGCGTCGTTTTCGTCGCGTCGCGCGACTCGTTTTTTTCCCCCCGAAATTTTTTTGGCGAATTTTCGTTGGCGTTTCGCGAATTTATTCGCCAGCGGCGAATCGCGGGAATTCGCCGCTAATTCTCCTCTGGCGAATAAATTCGCCCATCACTATTAAGAATTGCTTAAGGGAAGAAGTTTTGCTCTGTCTCATTGGGTCAAACTAGGAAACACTGATTACATCTTCATGAGAGGGCAGGAAGCGAAGTTGTCTATAGCAGCTCCCCATTTTGGATGATGTTTGGCTATCTTGTGCCACTACTCATGCTCAATGAAGCTAAACTTAGTAGTTGCTGAGATCAGAGGTTTTGAGTTGCCAGAGTTGCATCATGAATTCTAAATTCTATACTGTTTATATTGTATACAGTTGGTGGTTCTCTAAGCTCGGGTAAGTAACAGCATCCCAGAGCATGTGTTGGGAAGAAGCAGAGAAGAAGATGCAGATTTACTTGGGGGCATCATTGGGGGCACACATCTTCCCTTCTGGGGAGCCATTGGTTGGTAGAGAAGCTACTTCTACCCTACTTTATTGTTCAACTGTAGTTGGCCTTTAAGTGGCATATTTATAAACCGATACTTCCATTAATTTGTTGACTGCTAAGAATGAGTTCTTGTTATAACATTATCTTAATTAGCAAAGTAGACTGTTTAACCTGTTTTGCTAGTCAGGGTATGAAGCTAAATTTCACTCAAATCGAAGGGCAAAGTTAGTTGATAGGATGGTGCCTGTAATGTGGCTCCTCTAAAAGACATATTTTATCCCCATGGAACAAGTATAACTCTAAGCCTTGTGCTTGAGAGGCCTTGAGATAACTCAACAGCAATGTCATCACTCGCCTGACGGGGAAAAGGTACTGAGAGTCCATTATCTCCAGATAAAAGGTCACCAGCTCCTGCTGCCAGCTTAATATTTTTAGAAGAGCTTGAATTAAAGGCAAACACAGTATATCCTTGCATTTTTCTGTACCTTAATCTCTCCTTAGCTTTTATGTGTAACCATGTGTTCCAAGACCTAGTGCACAGTGGGATAGTTTGACAGAGGATTTATATCCCCTTTAATGTAACTGGAAGCTCCAAACATAGATACAAAGATGCTCCATTCAATCATATCTGGGGGATTTATCCCATGCACTCACTCTGTCAAACGCGGTTGGAAGAATTTGGTTTCAAATCGGAGACACACACCCAAGGTTACACAAATGATTGTAATGAGACACAGGTATAAAGGAAGCTTGGACCCCTGGGCCGAATTCCTAGGAACAGAACTTGCTTACTATAGAATGAGCTACATCTGGAGTTCAGCTCTCTGTGGTCTGAATATACTTGTCAGCCTTACATTATGGGGAATGCGTGTGTTTGTGATAGAGAAAGTAAATCTGCTGCTCTTTATCTGCACAGCACAAAGTATAAAGTACAGAATGTATCATGCCGGATTAACTCTTCCTTTTTCATTTAGTTTCCCATCACTTGGCCTTGTATTTCGAGAAAAAAACAAAGGAAAAATCCTTTTTTGTCCTACTCTACTAAATAATATATGCTCTGTAATAAAGATATTTAGCCATAAAGCAGGGCGGGACTGCTGCTTCCAATGGGGATCATATAGGATGTATGCAGCCCCTGGGACAGAGTGCTCTGTTATACAGATAGCTAGAATCTCAGCTGCCATAAAGCAGGGCA
>CM044441.1:4533641-4545412 GCA_024363595.1 Xenopus borealis | reverse complement strand
CTCTCTAATGAGGAACACCTCCCCCAAGGCAGAACTTTATTCCTGGTGGTGGCTTCAGGTCTCTGTACTTTCTCATGTATATGCTCTCCTAGATATTAAGGGAAATCCAACATGAAGGACATGTTGCCCTAAATATTTTTGGAAATATGACTCATTCGCTGATACAGCAATGGTTTTGTAACCTTGATATTAGGAGAAGGCTTAAAAAATGTTGTACCTCAAAGGGGGGGCTTGTGCATACTACAAAGTAGTTAAAGAAAAGCTTGTTCTCTTGCAACTTTATGATAGTCTACTTACCAGGAACCAAAATAATATGGAGGCACCATTGCACTCTAGGGAGTAAGTGCATAACATTACCAATCAAGTGCAGCTGATGTAAGACTGGGCTTTAAAGCATAGAATGAAGAGATTATCATTCAGTTGCAATTTCAAATGGTCTAATTAGGAGTGTTTGTTGGCAGGAGGCCATGCAGTCTAGCAGAAGGCTCCAGCTGGATTAGAGCAACTTGATATTACTGCTAGCATTAGCTTATATGCACAGGTTAGAGGGATATGAACGTAGGTTCTCTGAAAATCTTTACATGAACCCTGGTCACCTAGACAGAATATATAGAGCAACAAACCATTGGTTTAATATGTAATGCCATATGGCATCTGCAAATGCTTTCCAACTCCAGATTTGGCAATGGTGGGTACTGGTACGTAATAACATTGTTACAGAATCTGATTTAGAAGAGCTTCAAAAGTTTGGCTAGCTGCGTTTTACTACAAAGTTGAAAGATTAAGAACACACTGAACAGATTGAATCTCGAGCACTAATACACCAAAGTGCTTTTTCCTGCCCAAGGAAGTCATCCTCAAGAAGGTGAAAGAGTTCAATATACTATAATGATTTGTACTGTATTCTGCAACAAGCTAAGATTAGTCAACATCATGGTTCTGCAGCTGAAACAGTTCAGATGGGGCACAATCACTGATTTTTTGATCTACTGTGAAAGTTCGAGACTGATTCCCAATGGTTTTACTATGGTATATCGTTTTGAGTATTGAGTGATATGTACTTCAGTTCCATCTAGAATATTTTTCTACGCTACTCTTTTGGGACACTAGAGGTGCTCTTTATCATAACCTTCACAATCCTTTCTCACAATCTTCTCTCTGTGTAAGTAAGAAGTTACCTTTTGTTAATTTCTACTAAATAAGATTGTTTCAGAATTTCTGTTAAGCTTCCTTATGGGGGTGATTTATTAAGGTTCGAATTGGAATTTAGTTTTTTGCCCAAAACTCACAAATATGAATTACATTGAATTATATTTTCAAAAGCTCAAAGCACAAAAAAACTCAACTGTAAAATGTCGGCTTATAAAAGCTTGTGCCTTCAAGAAGAAGTCACTGGGAGTTGTCCCAGACAAAATTCAATCCCTTTTTTAAATTCAAGTTTTATTGAGCTTGTAAATTCACAGATTCAAGGTATCTGAGTTTTTTTCCACAATTACATTCAATCTATTTTTTTGACATTGACCTTTTTTTTTATAAATAAGCAAACATTTGAGTTTCTAGAAATTGTGAGTTTTTGAAGTAGAAAGAACCTATAAAACCCTCACAAATTTGATTTTTGATAAATAAGCTCACATAAATTGGGTGAAATGAAAAAAATATGGTTGAAATATAAATAAGCGGGAAAGGACTTGGCATGAAAAATTTCGTACAGAAAGATGGAGAAAAGATGTTGAAAAAAATTCTGTTGATTTTCTGATGCTTGCATATTTGCAAACATATTTGAATATAAACCAGCTGCATTTGTCTAAAATTTCAGCTGAACATACAGCCAATTTCTTCCCCAAAATGTTACATTTCTTATGTAATTATAGCAGAGCTTCTTGTAGATATTTCAACTGCCCGGGGGAATTAATTCCATAGAATTCCTAGCAAGCGCATAGTTTTAAATCACTGGAGAGCCGTTGCATATGCGCCGTCCATTCATAGTTCTGGCAGTGAGCAGAAGGGACATGTCACCTCAGTCAGGAATGACTCCTGATTTACCAATGGGCTTCCTCTCGCACATGCTCAGTAATCCTTGGGGGAAACATTTGCAACATATCTTGTAATGCTAATGGATTTACTGATTGCAGTGCATAGCTGTTTAGGTGGCCATACATGGCCGAGGGTTTGGTACGATTATAGGTATGTGTATGGTGGCCAACAGATATCCATGAACTACAGCAATTGGCTGGTTCGGCAGGAATTATTAAAATAATTAAAAAGTGGCCATAGTGTGCATCTTATGCTTCCCAACCCTTTGCCTGTGGTCTGATCGGTCGGAGAGTGTACCAGATTGGCATGTATACAGCCGCCTTTAGTTGGGAATTTGGGAATTGACCAGAAGACATATATTGGAAGTTGCTGGGGCATTTTGATTCCATTTACTCAGATGGTCATCAGCTCAACTGATATCGCTCAACTCTAGAGGCATAGATATCAACCTGGGGTTCTAGAGTTTACCACACTGCCCTCATTGGCCTGACCCAGCCAACTCCATGCTTCTTGGCCCAACTTGGTGTTCATTTCCCTTTAAGCCACTTCAGAAGAAATATCAGGGATTATTCTCATATCTAACCTCCGGCAGAGTCATGAAGAAAACTGATAATTTGAGTCGTGAAGCCTAGTAGCCTACGGCTACAGCATTTTTACAGCTGTTCCCACAGAGGAAGTGGGTGCAACACAGATTATGGAAAAAAAAATAACAAATGTGGAATTTGTTCTATTTCTCGAATGCTAAATTGGTCCAGACGGCAAATAATAGGAACGAGGAGATAATTTCAACATGGGGGAAGGATCTGCTTAGCCTAGCACAAAATGTCTCCAGGTTTTGTTTGTAAAAAGTAATCCAGCAATTTGAACGCTAGGCAATTTGGAAGGGGTCTGTTTAGAAAGGATATTGGTTACCGTCAGGCAGTGCATAAGTAGGCGAATATCTACTCCCAAAACATACGCTTAACCACTTTATAAACTCTCATGCAAATGGCTGTAACAGCTGGACCAGGAGATCGGCGCTTGGATTCAGGTTTAAGCATTTGCATTCTTCAGAGGGTGTTGGTGGTGGTGATGCTGACAATTCTTCTTGTTTGGAATGAAATGGAATTAGAATACATAAAAAACAACCAGTAGAATCCAGCACCAGAAATAGCATATCAAGGGGAAATTGAAACAAGTCAAAATAAACCAATGCTGGACCATTTATAAACAACATGAGGTAGAAATTCCTTGCAGTGTAAAGCAAAGTTCATGGTGTAGCTTTTATAGGATTTTAGCATTTTTTTTCATTGTACTATTCACAGCCTAAAATCACCCAAAGTACACCCCTATTGTTTGGGTTTAACACGAAAATGTCTGAACCAGCAGTCTCCCTCTGATTCTTATTTGCCACATTACGGGCAATGTTTTAGGCAAGAGGCATGGGAAAAATCTATATACACTGGTATTCCCATGGGCTTTCCATTGGCAGAAATGGGAATGCCGACATGAAACCTCTAAAACTAAAACCTGTACTGTAATTTGGTAAAGCATTTTTGGATATTAATTGAAAACAGCAAGACTATTACCAAAGCAAACATTGCCAATAGAAAGGATTCAGGTGTCTTACAGTAGCTTTAGGCAACTAATGACTGGGAACTAATGACGGGAAATGTGTGTTAAGAAATACTTGTTTGACCAACTCATTCAGGAGCATATATGTGACTGATTTGGCAACCCACTGGCTAGACCAAATTCAGGCTGAGCTGGGCTTCTCTGGCTTCCAGGATAACTGATTGGAACATAATGGAGGTTCATGCATGCCCGTTTATCCAAAAGGATTTTCTGTTAGATAGCTGAGTAATTTTTAGGCAGATATTGGTTGATCCAGATGTTGTGAAGGCCCGACAAATTGACCCATAAGCTGACAACTCGTCTGAGTCAAGTTTGTAGCTTTTATCAGTCAGCTTTGG
The DNA here is from genome assembly GCA_024363595.1 of Xenopus borealis. NCBI lineage: Eukaryota > Metazoa > Chordata > Amphibia > Anura > Pipidae > Xenopus > Xenopus borealis. The sequence continues at coordinate 4,541,426 of CM044441.1, read as the reverse complement.
TAATATTTAGAACTTTTGTCATATGTCCAAATACCAAATAGCATGATTAATTCATCTGCATGACTCCTTTCACTGCCCCATCTACCGCCCTAAAAATATACCAACAAAGATGACATTTCCAGTCTGAATAGACTGTGAAGTGATATGATTACATCATAGGGTAACGGGTGACAGGTAGATTTGTCGCCCTTAAAAATTAAGACTATTGTGGGCAATAAATCTCAATAATTGAAAATTGGTGGTAAAAGTTGGCAGAAGTTTTGTTGTGGTGCAAATTTGGAGTGACTACAGAAAAACTAAGTGACACCTAGGGAACTCACTGTAGTCTTCAGGAGCTGGAGTCTTCATGGTAGTTACCAGTGAGCATCAGCCATTGAGCTATTATATGCATTTTTTTTCCATGGAAAGCACCAACTGGGAGTCAACCATACTTAAGGATATATCTTAGTTAGGATCAAGTACAAGCAAGTGTTTTATTACTATAGAGGAAAAAGCCAATTATTTTTTAAAATTAGAATTATTCCATTAAAATGGACTCTATGAGAGATGGCCTTCATGTAATTTTAAGCTTTCTGAATATGGATTTCTGGATAATGATCCCATAACTTGGTCCAACTTAGAGCTACAACAAATAGGGTGACTCTATTTCTGAATAGCGGATTTCTGGATAATGATCCCATAACTTTATAAACAATGTTGGTCATACTAAGAGCAACAACAAATAGGGCCACTCTAGGCAACCTACCTGCAGTTATGGAGAGGCCTCAACAAAAAAAAAATGGTGAAAAGAATAGTGAAAGGAAATATAATTCTAAGCATGTTTCTAATAATTTTAGAATTATTTGTGAATGTAGTTGCTACTGAAAGCAGTATGCCTCATTTATTAATGTATAGTAGAATGAGTTTTATATAGAATGATATCAGAACATGTAAATAATGAATAAGCAGACAACCAATGTCTTTGTTCTCTCTCAATTCTAGTTTATAACACACATGGTATAGTGACCCAACACCCAACTGTTGGCTGAAGTGGCTGTTAGAGCTTTGCATTTTGTAGCTAGCGGATGTGAAATGAAAGGTCATTTCATGGAAACTTTGATGATTCCTTGGAAAGGAGCATGAAATTACTAATGTATTGACTCTCTTTTTCTCTTTCAGACTCCCTTACCCAACCATAAATCTTGACAAATCCCCAGCAACCAGCATGCAATGTAAAACATATTCCTTCAGTGTTTATTCGTCATCTTGTTTTGTTTTATTTTTCCAGTCCTTCTCTTAAATCCTGTATGGTCGACAGGTGTTTCCACCAGCTTAATGTGACCCATTGCTTCCTTTAGGTGAGGCAGGGATTTGGGATGCAGCTGAGATGACTCTGTTGGACTGCAAGAGGGCGAGGGATCATGCGAGTAGGTGGTCTGTGACAGGCAATATTTATATTTATAGAGCAGGCTGTTACAAAATCCCCTCCTATGGTACATTTTTTCGTATGTTTCCCTGCCATCACATTCTTATTCCAAGTGGGCATTTCCTTGGAAAAATATATAGTGTTAACACTTTGTGGTTAAAACAGCAGAAATTAAGTTTGTTTAAGAGAAACATTTATAGGTAATTAGAAGTTGCTGTTTTTTTCAAAATTTTCCCTTTGACAGTAAATTTAAGGGCCTTGCTTAATGTATGTAGGAAATAGTTTGTCACTATGTGAAACAATATGGCAGCTGTGGCAGTACCCTTTCTTGGTAGTGTATATTTATGTATGCATCCTTTGTCTTGCGGCACAAGTTAATGAAGGGATCCTTGTAGGAAATCATTCTCCACCTCTAATATAGCCCATCAATGTTAACAAGGAGTTATAGGTATCTCTAGCTACCTTAATGGTAGATTCTCGAGAAGGTCACAGCTCCCTAATTCTATGTGAAAGGATGATGGCTAGTGACTGGTGAAAGGATAACATATGAAAATAACCATAATATTAGAGGTGAGATATTTTGCTTCTTGGCAGTATCTGAAACACCTTTTAAACTTTATGGTAGCAAGTATTCATTTCCTGTGTAGAATTCTACTGAGATAGATCCTATACTAAGAATATGGGCTACTGGGCAGAGCTCAGTAGATACATGTTCTTAAATTCTTTGATCGAATTTGCAAATACATGTAAGTAGTGGACCTCATCAGTGCTAGAGAAAAGAAATATTGTAATGTATTCTGCAGGTTGTTGGGAACAACCAGCAGAGCCATTTTTTAGTATGTTGTGAACCAAACCCTATTTAATTGTTAGAACAAATCTTAAAGGTTTTGGGAAAAGTGTAAAGAAAATTGAGCGCCTGCCTTAAAGAAAGTACATCATAAGGGTCTGCAAGCTAAATTCCTGATGTGAGGACTTGTCTCCAGGGAGCCCTCCATTAAAGGACCTGACGGACAGCTAGATGCCCCAAGCAACTATGAAAGTCACATGTGTGAATATTGCCTGCATGAGGGTCACCAGAGATGCTAAGTGCTAAAACTTTATACTAGATACAGTTACAAAAGCTGAACTAAAGCTGGTAGAAGTTAGTCTTGGAATTAATAAGAAGAATGAGGTCTAAAAACATGTGTGGCGGGCAGGTGCTAGGACATCACTAAATAAGAACTTCTAAGATATAATCCTGATTCTTCTATTTATATAGACCAGAGAACTATATAAAAGATATGATTGCAGGTTCTACCAATATGTGTTGACTGGAATAGTCACAAATGTAGCCAAACTTGCACTCCTTGGGATGCAAAAATACAATACTTGTGTCAATAGTTTTTATAGGTGCAAAACGCAGCTATATGCTTGGCTTACTTATGAGTCTGTATACTATAAATATAATGGCAAATTCAAAACACAAATGCAATATCTGGGATTCTTAACTGATCCTATTGGGCAGTGATTACTTAGCTCTGGAACTCTTAAAGTGCCTTGACGAACATATGTAATCATGTGCACCCTTGTAGAGGAAGCCAAGCCATGAAGGCATCCATAAACAACACACATGCATATAACAAATATATAAAGACTATACACCAAGAGGGTTATTTACTAACATCCGAATTTATCTCCTAAAAAAACACTACCAAAATCTATCTTATTTATTATTTATGATTTTTGCCTGAAATTATTAAATTTTGTGGCTAATTCCAGCGCAGAACACAGAAATGTTAAAATAGGATAGAGCTTTGCAATTGACTAATACACAAATCGGCAGGCCTCAGATGGCATTTTTTGTATTGGGTAATTTTGCTGCATCAGGCTTTAATAAATCTCAAAAAATTTGAGTTTGAAGAAAAAAACAAAAAATTTGAGTTTTCACCCAAAAACCACGGGTAGGTAAATTCAGAGTTTAATGTATATATATGTTTGTTTCATATGCTCTGTAAATGCATGCTAATTCACCACTAACCTTCAGACACTGCAGCTATTGGGATTATAAACAGTTTACCTGCAGCTGCTCAAGTGCCTATTCTTTGTAATTCCACAAAATCTGGAGTTGTGTAGGTTGGACTTTTTAGTAATGTCTAGCAGGACAGAAAGTCATTTTTTATATGACAATTTTCTTTCTTTCCTTTTTTTCTTAATTTAGGAAGGAGAGGAAACAATTTCTTTATTTATTCATACAGTTGGTTTGGGGGATTTTATTCCATCCATGCTGTGTTTGGCCACAGACTGTTTATTTTTTCCATACATACTTTAAGGGTTCTTTTGGACAGGCCCGACAAGCTAACACGGCAGTAATGTAGGTATTAAAACAGACGTCACCGTACTCTGTGCAAACAACTTATGTCACACTGTTTAGTAAATCAGTTTTCTTTGCCTTCCACTGTGGAAAGAACCTGTCCTTGAAGTATTTGCTGGAAAGTGTGACAATGCCACCAGGCTTTGCAAGGCTCCTTTCTCCATCTTTCCTCAGCCCTGTTTACCCCTGTTTGATTGTTGTTAGGGAAGTGCCAAGGACAGGAGTCTATTAAGCGTATCCTCTACAAGTATTTCACACTTTCCCAAAACACTATGGACACTGTTAATTAATTTTTTATTGGCATTGAATAAAGTAGGCAGTCGATACTTTTCCCAGCGTGTACATTTACTTGCCTTTTCCCATATGACCTTGCAAATGGACTGGTATTACAGTTGACTTCAGCTAAACTGGGAGTAGAATTTATTATTCCAAAGAGTATAAACACCCATAAAGTTTTATAATTTTAAATACTAGGTTCGTAAACATGGGTGGAAGATACCAGAAGCCAATATATATACATCTCATTGGTACACGGATTTCAGGTGGTTTCACTCTAGTGGCATTAAAGGTTCTGAGGGTAACCATGTTTGATACATCTAATGAACAAGCTTTAATTATGTTGTGCCCAGAGTAATGAAGGCCCCGAGCAAGAGAGCCATTGAATAAAAAAGAACTTTAAGGGATACTTTTGACATAGGGATACTAGTGCTATCTATGAGCAAAGATAATTATGTTTTCTTTAGAAGAGCAGACTTACTGTATTATTATTATTATTAACATGTATTTCTATAGCGCCAACTTATTTCGTAGCGCTGTAAAGTGAATGTGATTACACAACTAATGTAAAGTAGTATTTAGACTTGGGGTAGTGGAGACTCCCACACAATACACTTTGTAGAGTCTGTATAATGTCAAACCCTAAATAAGTGCCATGCCCACCTGCAATAAATAGCTCTGCTTTTCATTCAACTAATAAACCTTAGCTGACAATAACTTCAAAGGCTGCACTACGCGGGCCAGTCCTGTTGGCAGTGATTCCCAACCATTGGCTTGTAAACAACATGTTGCTCCACAACCCATTGGATATTGCTCCCATTGGCCTTAAAGCAGGTGCTTATCTTTGAATTCCTGGCTTGGAGGCAACTTTTGGTCACATAAAAAGCCAACATACTGTCAAACAGAGGCTCCTGTAGGCTGCCACTCCTCACAGGGGTTAATGATGGCTAATTTCAAATTTGGCACCCCAGGGATATTTTGCATGCTTGTGTTGCTCTTCAACTTCTTTTACATTTGAATGTGTCTCAAGCGTCTGGTCCTAAGATATGTTTCTGAAAGCTCCATGTTTTAATCAATATCAATAAAGGATTGTTTTTAAGAAAATTGACCCCGCTGGTGGCTCCATGCCGGAGATGTTTCTTCTAATGGATTTTGCCTTCTGGGGGGCTTGGTTGTACTTAAAAGCACAGTGTGAGGTGCAGTCCAGAAAGTGGTCCTGTCTAACTGTAATTCGTTTGATAACATAATTGTAGTTAAAATGTTGTGTATGATTTTATTAATATGTGTACAACCAGTAAACACATAAGCATTGTCACTATAATATGCAGCTACAACACCAAGGTGACTGATGACATCATAAGGCATCATTTATAAACTCAGGGTTTAAGCAAAACCATATGACTGGGTAGAAATGTGCAGAGAAAGAATGTTCCAAGAACCCATACAGCTATATTCTAACACTACCTAATAGAAGGAAAATATACCAGTGTTAACCCTGCTTACACATACAGTACCATTTACTTTCCCTAAAACCACCGTATTTTCTTTGTAAATGTGATTTCTGTTTCGAGCTTCAGCTCTCTTGTTGGGGCTTAACTGTATTTATCATAAAAGTCTGTGGGAATCAATGTTTCTTTTTACAATTAGTTTATACTCTGTGACCAGCAGAGCCAGTTGCATTTTCTGGGCCCCCCTTACACTTGTTTTAAAAATCCCCACCTTCTGATAGATCAGATTACAGAGAATAAAGATGTAGGAGAGTGTTAAGAAGATAGGGATCCTTGGGTATAACCCAGTCATTCTGAAAGAACAGCTGAACTAACAGCGGCTAGGATACTTATTCAGAGTATTGCCATTCAGCGGAGGATCACTGGATAACAAATCCTTTTCTAAATTAGCAAAATAATCAAAGATCTTGAAGAAATGTGTTAAATGTTCAGATATGTTCAATATATTTACACTCCTATGTGGAGTTAAGTAAATCCATCTCTGTTTTTACATAGATCAAGGATTCTTAACCAACAAGACTGGACTTAAAACTGGGTTCTCCGTTTAGGGTGGGCCTCTTAATATAGAGGCATTTCTTTCTTTCTTTCTTTCTCCAAAGATTCTGTAGACCCAGATAAAACCCCATTGAGAAAGCGGTAAAAAATGTCTTTCTTTCTTTCTTTTCACCTACAAACATGCTGTAGATCCAGAAAAAACACCACTGAGAAAGCATTAAGAATCCATTTCTTTCTTTCTTTCTTCTCACCTCCAAAGATACATTGGTACATCAAAGTTTTCTGATGTTTTTCTAAGATGTTAAAATGGAAAATGCTTTTGGAAGGAAAATCTCTGAATAGTGTATTTTTCCAGGAACTTGTTTAAAAAGTGCTGTCTTTAATAAAAAGAAACACATTAACTCTGTGATATGTGTCCACTTGCATGGTGTTACCTTCATGAATCAGCAAATGTCCAGAAATAATAGACTTGCACTTTAGCGAGAAGTCAGGAAGGAAGAAAGGGACAATGTAATAAGGACATTGAGTTGATAACCTTGCACATTAGAAATCAGCATTACATTGTTACTTAATATAGATGTAATTTGCATGGCACTTCAGAAAAGATTCATGTAGATGTCACATGGGCTGATGTGTCGGTAATATGATGGAACTAATCTTGGTATGTAGGCCAAATAAGTAAAATTTGAGTATTGGGTGTATGGGTGTCTGAAGGTACTGTACCTTATGTTCTACTGTGAGCAGCCACAAGGAACTAGTGGTTTAAGTAGGGTAAGTGGCTAGCAATATATACAATGTTGTTAAAAATAAATCAAAAATAGAAAATATTAATGAATAGGAAGCATCATTGCCAAGCCTGGAGCAAACATTTAATGGAAATGACTAGATCTCTTTATTCAAGTCTGGCTTATGGATCATCCCCTAAAGATGCCCAACCTGCATTTCTGATGATTGATGGAAATGCCTGTCAACAAAGCACCAACAAGTTTAGTGTGAAGCTCAGTAGAAGTAGCCATTCATGAAATGTAGCATTTCAAGAATAAAATAATCGTTGGGCAGTAGAATATCACTGACTTTTGCCGGACAGAGCTTCTTCATCCTCAGATTTCCTCCAAAAATAATAAGCTATATTAAAGTTGTAAAGTGTATTCAGAAAGTATGAATAAGGCAAACTGTACCAGTTCAGAGATACAAAAGCGCTTTGATATTGATTCAAACATACAAAAATATTTCCCATAGGTCTATAACTTTGTTACATTGGTTGGCCTCCATCATAGTGCTTGGCATATATTTAAAAGAATGAAGGTGCAGACTAGGCATGACGTAGACTAGAGAATATTTGCCAGCTAATGCCACCAAATAAACGCCAGGTAAATTCTCAGTTAGGAAAGGAGCTTTGGAGGACAATTTATGATGAATGGATTGCTACTGTCAAAGGACTCCGGTACCTTCTAGCTGGTGCTACATCTCTACCTGTCTATGGCATTAAGTCAACATTCAAGGGCTGATCTGGTAATCTCTCTCTGACCATTTGTCTCATGGGATGAATGGATAGAGAGTGTACAATGAAACACCCACAGTATGAACACCTTTCTGTTATTCCAATCATTCCAGCAAAGAAGCCTACAGTAGAACATTCATGTAGATAACAGATAACATTTATGCAGATATTTCTATAACACAGAACCCATGAATGACTTGGAGGAGTGTTTAAACTAGGCAAGTGGGGGGTGGGTGAGAGAAAGAATTAT
>CM044441.1:4488720-4509789 GCA_024363595.1 Xenopus borealis | reverse complement strand
ATTTTGCTTGACTAATGTGAATGCTAATATTTCTTTTGGGTGACAGGTCCCCTTTAAGAAAAATGTTCTAAAGTGATTTACCCATTGAGCTGTCCTTGGAGTTTTTTTTAAACTTGCAGAATTAGAATATAATTTTTTTCAGGAAACCAATGTGACATGTTTAAAAATTATTTTATAAATACTTGAGAACACTTTGAGTTGAGAACTTTGAGAGTTTAAGAAAAATTGCTTGACTCTTCATGAATGTGACAAAATCTCAACCTAAATTTTTCAAAATAAATTTGAAATGAAGCAAAAAAAACACAGTGTAATTGTATAAAAAATATTTAAAGATGAATCATCTCTTTAGCATTGAAAGATCGAAAGGCATTAGGACCACCGGCTCTTATACCAGCCAGGAGTCCTGACTTGTAGATGTTCTACATAGTTCTGTGAAAGGAAACAAATTAGCCAGACTTATTTGGTAATGTTGCTGCCTAAGATAATAAGGGAGGGATTGTGAAAGACATATGTTTCGTTGATTGATGTTCAGAAACAAAGTTGGCAAGAAGGAGGAATAAGACTTTCACCCATCGTACATCAATAAATCTAGTGATTAGAAAAAAAATGCCAGCTTGTTTTATACATCCTTGAATCTCAGTGGTCTGTGAGATTGGGTTCATGTTGAAGCACCTGGATACCAATAACAAGCCTGGGAAATGTTCTCATTGACAACTGACAGGATATAAAGTAGAACACAGCCCCCAGACATCATGTGCTTTGGCGTTTTTTTTTCTGGTCTGACTTAATGTATCTTCACCAGCTAGTGGATTCCTAGAAGATTACATAGTCTTGTGTTCTGGATGTGATTGGACTGTGCATACATCTCTAAAGCTATTACGTCATTGACATACCTTTAAACATGTTATCCAGTTTAAAAAATATCCAGAATACTCGGAACCTGGTTTTTTTTTCCAAATAATGGCTCGTTTTGTAGTTTGGATCTTATATTAATAATTTAGAGCTTTTCTGATAATGGGTTTTGGCATAATCGATCCCATACCATGTTTTGTCTGGTGAGCATTTTAAATAAGAACAGCGACTGCAGAAAACAAACCAACAAGATTATGCCATGTGAAGTTTAAGGGGAAAATTTATCGAAGGGTCAAATTTTTACTTTCAAAAACTGAGAAATTCTAATAAATTTTTTTTTTTCGAACAGATAGGTCCATTTTCGATTGAATAGGTACATGTTCGATCAAATTTGAATCATACGAATCAAAGTAGTAGAACATTCGATCAAATTAGATTAGAAGTTTTTCCACCAGTTGACTCCAAATAGGTTCTAGGAGGTCTCCCATAGGCTAAAACTGCAATTCGTCAAATTTTAGATGGCGAATAGTCAAAGTTGAATTTTTAAATAGACAGTACATGATAAATTTTGAAATCCAAAATTTTTTGCCAATTCAAATCGAATTTTCCCTAGTTGAAGTACACAAAAATAGCTTGAAATTAAAAATGTTCACTTTGATCCTTGATAAATCTTCCCCTAAATGTAGTAAATTCCTTTTAGACATGGTTTCCTATAAAGTGAATAGATCCTTGTTAGTAGTGCAAGAAATCTTTACATTTTGAATTTTGAGAAGGATTTTGTCATCCCTAAATTTAGGTGACATTTTTTCTTGGCTGTGTGATACAAAAACCTTACAGATTATGTACAACTGACAGTGCTGCCATTGTTTTGTAGGTGATACATTTAATGGTAATTGGATTGGATTAATACATTTTGGGCAAATTTAAGCATAAATTCTATAAATTAATAATGCACCCTGTCTTTCCATCTAAGTCTTAAACCAAAGCTTGGTTTTGGTGTACATGCCATAATCCCATGAATATAGATTTATTTCCAGGTCAACTATGTATAATCTTCATATTCAATGGTCTTGACTATGACTGTGTACATTATACAGTCCAGTGGTTTTGATGATGTGTGGTTTTGACATAATTTTTATTTTACACTGTGCCCCTAAACTGATGTTGTTAGATGCTTGAAATTAAATACATTTTGAAGATATAAATGTTCCAGGTCTGCTATTCAGAAAGGACAAACCATAAGTAGAATTACCTTGGAAGAGTCTTTATTGTCTTGTTTCAATAAGATTAACAGGACTTTCTCTCCTCCCAAGCCATTATATCATGCATTAGGAATGCAGCAAATATTGATAGAGCAATAAATTTGCAGAAAATTCTAATATCTAACAATGTTCAGTTTTTTTTCCTGAAATCTGACCATAACAAAGGTTGGTATGTGTAAATAGTACGCATGCGTTTCACATTTGTGAGATATCCATCTAACTAAGGGAGTAATAATTCTACCCACATATCTATGTCATGCAGCCATGTTTTCAAAGACCCCATGAGCAGTACAGAGTTGTAATATATACATTATCTACACTAAGAGAGTATCACCCCTTCGTGTGCTTCTAATTCGAAAAACATGTTGCCCTGTGATATCATTTGAAACCGTGGGTGCACAATGTTTTTCCAACAGTAAGGATTAGATTTCCTCCTGTAGATGTGGCTTTTGGAATCTCTCTTTGAGGCCTGCTGTTAGCTGAAGTAATTGTTGCATTCTTACATAAACAAAAATGCAGTTCATTTGAATATATTTTTGATAATAATCAGTTAAGTATCCTGGTTTGGCAAAGTACCCTAAAGGCACTTTCATCTTTTGAAGGAAAAATACTTAAATGTTTGTCAGTAGTTTATGTTTTGCAGACAAAAAACATTATATTATAATCATTATACAAATATTATTTTAATAGCTTGCCCTTCCTCTCTCTCCTTCTGCACCTTCTCCCTCTCTCCTTTACTTTTCTGAATTGCGCCTTTCATCAAACAGGAGAAACCTTTCCTTGATCATAGAGATGAAACTGTTTGGGATGAGCATGTGATTTACCAGATTTCAAAAGATATTGGTGAACCCCGGGGAGAACTCCTAAAAATCTTAACACTTCAGGGCTGATATTGGATGTGGCAAATTGATGCAGTCTGCCGCAAAATAGTATTGTAATAACTTAATATTCAAAAAATTCATGATAGGAGGATAACTAAATAAATAAACAAATAAACAAATATAAGTAAATAACTGAATATAAATGGATGTGAGTACTTCCTCCACAAAATAATGTCCAAATGTAGTTAAAAGTTCCATCCATAATAATTTTGATCCATAGTTCAATAAATGGATTGAACTTTTAACTACATTTGGACATTATTTTTTGGAGGAAATACATGCATTTATATTCTGGTATTGCATGTACTGTACCATTGCTTATCTACACACATCAATAAACACAGTCACCCTGCTATAGCTCCAGGGGTACCTGGGGCACAAATAATCACTCACCCCAAATCTCCCCCTAACTGACCTTCAGACTGGGCCCCCTTAGCTCATAACAAGGTTACAGATATATAGAAACATTGGGGTGTCACTATAGTTCCAGGGGTACCCAGGGTACAAATAAACACTCACCCCAAATCTCCCCCTAACTGAGCTTCAGACTGGACCCCCTTAGCTCATAACAAGGTTATAGATATATTGAAAAATAGTCACCCTGCTATTGTTCCAGGGGTACCCAGGGCACAAATAAGTTCTTTCCCCAAATCTCACCCTAATAATCCTTTGATTCAAGCTGGGCCCCCCATAAATATTTAGCAGAGCAAATTGGCGTTTCCACCAAAATCTCACTCAATTAGCCTTCAGGTTAAGCCCCCAGCTGTTCCTACAGGATTGGCCTCACAGTTTGAGAACCTCCGATTTAAAATATTTTATTGCACGTTTAATAATTGCTTTCCTATTTATTGCAAACTATTCCAGTCTCCATGCAGATGTTTCTCAAGACAAACTGCCTGTTTGATTAGTCCAGGAGGTGTGATCATTTTATTATTATGAGTGGGTTTGTCTGCTTGATACTTCTTTAACTTGGCTGTACACAATGTATAACAGAAGGAAACACTTTGGGGAAATGTTTTTTCCTGAAAGTTCTTTCTAGGTGTAAACTGGGAAGTCATATGAAGACTGTATCTTGGTTCTAAGCAGGGATAAATGTTAGGATTATGGGAACTATGGAACTGGACAGTTTAAATTGTATGGCATCCTTGTCTTCAGCAAATTCTCAGGATTTGGCTTTATAGTTAACAACGTTCAATAAGGGCAGCAATCAGGGTTTCTGGGATACAATGTGTCCACTGAAGCCGGAAAAACAAGTATTTTGTGCTATGCAATGTCTAAGAACTCCAGCTTTTTCTACATGTAGCCCAAGGTTCATTATTGCAACCACTTATGTGTTGTTGTCTAATTTCAACTGTCTAACTTCTTTCAGTTGTCAGAGGATGCTGGGAGTTGTAGTCTAACAGCCATTAGAAGGCTTTCTTAGAATATATGCTAAGTGGGCTAAAACTTGTGTTGTCCCTAATGAATAAATTTCGAGGATTACATTTCCTCCTTGTGATAACAATAGTGCATCCATGTTTCCGCCCCGGTGATTATTTGGCAGGTTTGCTGTAACAAACAAATTACTAAGCACATTACTCTCGGCAGCAAAAATATGAAATGAATTGTTATTTCCTCTTGTCTGTCAGCCAGGGTATAATAAAATTCAACAACTGACATAATGTTGTATATTTGGACAACTGAATGCCAAACAATAGAGATGCAAAATGCTCTGAGACTTGGGGACTATCAGGCTGATTGGGACAAACTGTGTTTGACCGTAATGGGATATTAAAGAGGTCAGTGATGGGCTCGGCGAGCAGCCAGTAGATCATCTTGTAGGGGATTTGCATTGCTTGACTCCCTTCACTCTCTGCTTGGCCTCAATTAGAATCATATTAAGTTTTCACTTTTCTAACTATCTATCCATATTGATATTTGTCTCAATGTGCTGGTCTTGTTCAATAAACTGGAAACAAAAATGCCATGGGGGACAGGAAACCATCTCAATGAAGAAGGTACTATCAAGTGGTCCCTTCAGTGTCAACCAACGGGGAGCAAATTGATCTTTGGCTGATGCTGAGGGATAATAATTGATAATGCCAAGAGCCAGAGAACTTCAGCTAAGAAAGATGTGGCAAAGATGAAAGTCAACTTTAATACCATTTTACCAGTAAGAACAGCTAGTGCAAGAACAGTTTTGCGAAACTCATTTTAGATGGTAAACATTAGGAATTGGCTAGTATAGGGCCACCTCGATAGTGTCAAGGCTAGAATTGTTGATAGCAGGACATCTTTGATGTACCAATCTGGGTTAGATGTACCAATCAGGGTAACAGAAGGGTGAACTATACTGGGAAACCATATACTTTGTTGCATTGCCCTTCCATACAGTGTACATCTTAACAGTTGAGGCCGTGCAACCAACTGTGTCTAGGAGAACAACCCAAAACTGTGAGGCCCATCTACTAAGATTTTTCTGTAAAAATCCATGTGTTTTTTTAAATTTTTCAAAAAAATTAAGAGATTTATTAAGTGTAAAGACCATGAAAAATACAAAACTTCTTCAAGTAAAAGCAGTTGAGGTCCCCTAGAACTCAATAGGATTTAATTGAACCGTTTTTAGCTGTTCAGCCTTTCAGTTGTCTGAAAAACTCGATTTGTTTGAGGTATTAGAGATATAAAATTCAAACATTAATAAATGGGCCTCCACATATTTATAGGTCACAAATTGGTAATGGACATGGTGAGGAGTGTAGCAGATTGCAGAGCTCAAGGTCTCGATGACTCTGTTTAGAAGTTTTATCCAATCATAATTGAGCACAGCAGTTGACGCTTGCTCCCAAGGAATGAATGTGGCTTATTTTGGACCATTTTCCTGGGTTTATATTCCAAACTTGTCCAATCTAGTTTTCACTTTATCAAAGAACAAAACACACAAAGTTCAACGATAATCACTTATCACTTTGCCATGTCTGTTCTTTCCACACATTCCTAATAGCATAGAGCAAATACCCTGTGTGTACATGTTTTTTAATGTGGCCCACGTTCACAAAGCGGCCCCTTGAGTGAAAGGGATTTGAGCTGTGAAATAGCCGGCAAGGCCTTCTTTTTCAGTAGAAGGACTGTGTTTGACAGCTGCTTCTTGTATCTATGGAATTATCTGAAAACTTAAAAAAACATTCTGCATGCTTGTGTGCAAACACTGTAGCAAGTGATAAGATTCCTTAAATGCCATTTTGGGAAGAGCCAACAAAGCAGATCCATCATTTGTAGCAAACCATTTATGCCTAGATGAAGAATTTCGTTCATATTTGTTTTCTGTCTGCATGAATATCTAGGGTACCTGTGAAATTATCTTGGATACATACAGAGAAAGATAGTCAATGTGCCAATCTCCGTAACTACTTCACGTCTGTATATATCCTACTAGGTAGTAGAGATACTTAGATGAAGTATTTGTCACGGGTAGGCCTTCGTTAGGCGCCCTGGGGAAGTAGTGGACCAAGGAGGAAGCTTAGGGGTTCACAGGTCCAATAACGCAGCAAGGCAAGGATCAAACAGGAGTCAGACAGGTCCAGGCAAAAAGATGTATTAACAGGAACAAAAATAAACAAAGTCCAAGCAAAGGTCAAAAAATACAGGAACAATGGTCAAAAAGACAGGAACAGGATCAAAGTAACATACCCAGGATCAATAGCAAGAATCCTATAATTGGGCGCCATAATGGCGTCCAATGGCCCTTTAAATAATCAAATCTCGCGCCAAAACGAGCGCCGTGACGTCATCGCGTCAGGCGCGACGCAATGACGTCACTGCCTGGCGCCGCATATCCACGTGGCGGCTATGGGCGCCGCCATTGTGGATATGCCGAAGAGAGAAGAGGACGTGCCGCCCGGAGCTAAAGGTAAGCCTCCGGGCGGCGTGATCCTGACAGTATTACACGTTCCTAGTGCCCATTTCTGTTTCTTTTCTGGCAAACAACATCGGTGATTTGCACATGTAGATATATAGATGAAGATTAAAGGAATAATCTCACAAGTCACAGTGATATATCAGTTATCCTTCCTTGAAACCATACTATGAAACATGCACAATCACCTCTATCACAGTCATCACCCGCAAATCTCACACCGTCTCTATAATGAATACTCTGAAAAGACATAAGGGAGGTCCACCAAAGTTCACATAACTCACCACATACTGGAAGAGGCCAAGGTGCACCACCCTGAGACTTCAGCTATGGCAGCGATCCCCAATAATTTTTGCCCCAGGGACAGGTGTAAAGCCAGATTTTTTTTCAAGAACTGGGGGGGTCAACTGCACCAGCATCAACTTTTATGCTTCTGGCCACCTTTAATAATTTATCATTCACAAATATCACTCAAGTTGACCTTCAAGATGCTCCAAACATATATTAGAAAGGAAATGGGCATATAGGAATTCATGCAGTTCTGATTATTCAGGTGTCAGTCCTAGCTATTAGAACTTCAGGAAGTGAAGAGAAGCTGCAGCTCTGTTTCATCATACACAGGCCAACATGGTGCATCAGCAGATGAAGTTTTCCATTGTGACAAATAGTCCACATTCTTACAGTAAGCGTGATCATATCTGGTCATGTATGGCCAGCTTTAGAGACAATGCTTTCCCTAGATACATGTGGAAGTTTATCATCAAGGTCAGTATGAGTGATATTTTGGGATGATGACTTACTTGCTCTCATAGATATTGGGATTGTGGCTTAATGGCTGATACATTGTGGAGAGGGAACTTGCAGCATTGCATTGGTGTTAATAGGAAGGCAAATTTAAATAGCATTTTAGCTCTGCAGTAGCATATATATTGCCACACATGATGCTCCCAAGTGTCCTTCATAGCTCTTCTTCCAAACATGGTACCAATTTCCCATCAATATTGTACCATAATTTCATACAGTAGTTCAACAAAAGGAATCCTGGGAATGAATTCCAAACAAGCTCCAAGAGAATCCCATTTACATGAGTTTATCCTATAGGCTAAAGCTCAACCACTGGGGAATCTGATCAGCTATTATCCTGGCTTTTGCTTGAAAACCCAGTGGGTGAACTTTAGCCTATAGGATAAACCCGTGTAAATTTGATTCTCTTGGAGCTTGTTTGGAATTCATTCCCAGAATTCCTTTTGTTTAGTGATGGGCAAATTCACGGCGAATTCCCGTGATTCGCTGCTGGCGAATAAATTCGCTAATCGCCAGTGAAATTTCGCCGGAAAAACGAGTTGCGCGTCGTTTTTTACATGACGCGCCGAAAACGAAGCGACGCGACGAAAATGACGCGCGTCGGAAATGACGCAGCGTCGGTTCAAAAGCGTCCCGCGACTCGTTTCGCAAATTTTTCGCCAATTCGCGAATTTCCATAGAAATTCGCGAATTTTTCGGCGAAGCGAATCTCGGGATATATATATATATATTTATGTATATAGTAGTTCAAAAAACCGCTCTGATCCCATTGTTTTATGTGAAAGGGGAGGGGCAGAAAATAATGATGTTTGTGTGTTTTTTTCCAGTTCAACAGACCTAATTTTTCTAATTTTATTATGAATTCAAAAACAATTTGCACTTGGTGAAACCACAACTTTTGCCACAATACTGTACTGCCATAAAAATGTCCCTACTGATTAGGGATGGCGCGAACAGTTCGCCGGCGAACTTGTTGGCGCGAACATCCGCTGTTCACGCTCGCCGGAAGTTCGCGAACATCGCGCGACGTTCGCATTTTGGGTTCGCGTCAATTTGGCGCTTTTTTTTTTTTGCCGCATTTTTTTGCCCTCTCACCCCAGACCAGCAGATACATGGCAGCCAATCAGGAAGATCTGTCTGGACCACCCCCACACACCCCCTGGACTAAAAAAAAAAAAAATGTGCATACCTCCCGAGTCCCAACTGTCCCTCTTTTGCGAGCTCAACCCTCTGTCCCTCATTTGTACTGGAAAGACCCTTTTTTTGGAGGACCCTCTTTCACTGGAAAGACCCTCACTGAACAGCCAGAAAAAGAAGCAAAGATTTGAACTTGGCTTTTGGCAGAGAGTCCAGAACAGCGTCCAGAACAGCTAACAGGTGCAGGTAAGATACTTTGTAACACTTTTGACATAAGAAAATAATGGATTTTTCTTTTCCCTTTATCCCCCTCTGGCATGCCACTGTCCAGGTCGTTGCACCCTTTAAACAACTTTAAAATCATTTTTCTGGCCAGAAATGTCTTTTTTAGATTTTAAAGTTCGCCTTCCCATTGAAGTCTATGGGGTTCGCGACGGTCGCGAACTGTTCGCGCGTTTGTCGCAAGTTCGCGAACGCGTCCGCGAACTTTTTTGCGGCGGTTCGCGCCATCCCTACTACTGATACAGCAATGGACCAAATCAATTTCTATTTAGGAGTATCCTAGTGGGAATAAAGACTTAGGCAAATTGATGCCAGGAACTAGTGATGGGCGAATCTCTCGAGTTTCGCTTCGCCGGCTTCTATGGAAATTTGCGAATTGGCGAAAAATTTGCGAAACGAGTCGCGGCACACTTTTGACGCGTCGCGTTGTTTTCATCTCGTCGCGTCAATAACTAGTTTTTCCGGCGAAATTTCGCGAATTTATTCGCCGGCGGCGAATCACTGGAATTTGCCTCGAATTCGTCCCTGGCAAATAAATTCGCCCCCTTCACTACCAGGAACCTCTTCACACACTTCACAGCACTTCGCCAGGTGGAAATTTGTTTCTACTATGCTAATTCACTAAAATGCGAAGTTGTGTCCTGGGCGCCAAACACTGGCAACATTTCACTAGAGATACTTCTTCAGTGCGAGCATTTCATTGCAAAGTTTCACCAGCATTTGTTTGTGCCTAGCCAAAATGAGCTTAGTAATCTTACTCTTAGGTCAGTTTGAATAGGAGAGGCGCATAAAAAATCACACACATGTCTTTTTTAGAGATGTTGGTGTAAATGCTTGAAGTGGCAAATGTCCAAGGGAGCTTAATAAAGACATAAAAGCTCCTCAAATACCCTAGATATGAGCCCACTCTAAAATATATGTAGCAGGCCCATCAAATGTATAAAAAAAAATATGTTCACACAAAAATCTTTAATAGTTCGGACTTTTGAAAGGAAATTACGCTTTAAAAATATAAAAGTCGAATTAGTGAATAAGTGAATTTGCTGAGCAACGACCATTCCCCAGAGCGAAAAGTTGCCTGGTGATAGAGATAGATAGTCACGTCCGCTAGCAAATTGTTTACACCTCTTAGTAAATTGTCAATGTCTCTGCGCATGGGATTTCTGGCGTAAAGTTGCTAGCGTTAGCCAATTCATTCATTCATTGAAACCTATTAGGCTGTAAAGGAAAACAAGACCTTTTGGATCCCAGTTCACACGAGCGCAAATGGAGCCTGACTGGAGAAATTCTTTACATACAGCACATACTGTAAGCAGTCCCCTGGCAATCTACCAACATGTAAATACAATTTCAAACAGATAATCTAATTCTTTATTTTTATATTGTTTCCATAGACATACTTATGTCATAACTATACCACAATGTTCTAGAGTTTACAGCCAACATAACTGGCTCGGGTTTGCACAAGGAACCTTTCAAGAGGGAGCACATGGATGTACTAATTGTCAACTCTGGAGTGATTCGTTCCCCCGAGGGATAGCTCAAGTGCCATCATGTATTTTTTTCTGTCTAAACAGTGAGACACTTCAGAGGTCGTGTTCATTCATATTAACAATACCAAGTTAGAGTGTTTATCATAACTGGAGAATTTCTGTGACATACTTGTATGTGTGGGGACGGGACCTGTCCAAGTGCAAGTACGTGACGACAGCCTTGTAAAAACAGCCGGTAGCATAGGAAAGAAAGGGAACACTTATAGTCAAAAACATCACCGTAATTCCCCAATCTGTAAGATCAGCAAGATGGGTGCATTTCTCTTTTCTGAGAACTAAATCAAAATTACAAAGAAGAAAACCTTAAAAACAAGAAGCAAGCAAGATATAAAATGTAGAAAAGGAAAACAACTATGATGTATTTAGAAAAGAAGGCTGAAATGTATAATAAGATGTGTTCTTTTTCATGAGGGATCCACCGAATCTATTTTTGATTCAACCAAATCCCCGAATCCTTCATGAAAGATTCGGCTGAATAACAAAACCAAATCAAAGTTGCATATGCAAATTAGGGACAAAAAATGAGTTGTTTTCCTTCTCACCCCTATATTCATATGCAAATTAGGATTCGGTTCGACAAGGCAAAAGGATTTGCCCGAATCTGAATCCTGCTGAACAAAATCCAATTCCTAGACGAATCCAGAACTGAATCCTGAATTCGGTGCATCCCTACAGTATTTTTCATACAGTGGACAGTGTCCAAAGCACTAACCACAATGCTAGGGACAGTGCCCACTGTATAAGAAAAACATGCCTTTAGACACTATTCTGTATCACTTCTCCTATTTATCTTCCAGTCGGCCCAATAAAACAGAGCTTCTCTGTTGCTATGGTATATAAGACTATATGGATCAAATTAATTAAAATCCAAACTGGGAAGCTGCAACAAAATGTTCCACTCCCTGTTTAATAGGTGAACACCTAACATACAGGGCTCCGCATTGCCTTGCACCCACCACCTTGTACCTTGTACCCCTCAATAACCTGCAAGCTAAGAATCATTGCAGGGGATGCCATTGTGCCACCTACTTTCCATTCATTCTGGGTGCAGCACAAATGAATGCAGCAAGTAAGGATATACCATGTTAGATATACCATGAACTGGATGAATGAGAATCTTCATAGTCAAGTAAGGAGGAACTCTTTGCCCTCAAATATAGGATCAAAATCAGGCCAAGTTTTGCATATCACTGGGCCAGACTCAATTCCATAAGAATTTTGTGGTTTATCACATGAAAACTGATGGGCAAGATTAAAAAAAAGTTTTATTCTGATTAATTTCTATTTTGTTTCCCATAGACTTCATTCAACTTTCCCATAGACTTTCATTGTGAAATTTTGGTCATCAAATTGCTTTGCCTTTATTGAAGTCTGTAATTGAATTAGGACAGTGGTCCCAAGCCAATGGATAGTGAGGAACATGTTGCTCTCCAACCCCTTGGATGTTGCTCCCAGTGGCCTCAAAGCAGGTGCTTATTTTTTGAATTTCAGGCTTGAAGTTTTGGTTGCATAAAAAACAGGTTTATGGCCAGGCAGAGCCTCCTGTAGGCTGCCAGTCCACATTGGGGGTTACCAAAAAGTCAATCATAGCCCTTATTTGGCACCCAAATATTCTGCTTACCAGTTCTTTTTAGATTTAACATGAGTAAAAAAACGGTTGTGGATCTCTCAATAAGGAGGTAAGATTTTCTTGTCAAATCAAATTTGGCCCAATATATGATTCATGTCATTGGCAAAACATGCCTAAAGCTCGCTTCATTGCTGAAAGGGATTTTTTGGTTTTATTATCAGTTATTAGTGATATTTATTTGGATCTAGCTTGCTAAGCAGTCAGCCAGTATAGATGAACTGTGTTGTTATGAATTGCATTTTTTGCGGTAATTTTGTACACTTTGTTGACAGACAGGTGCTTGATTTACTGTTGGTTTGTATTAATTCTGAGCTTTATTTCATTCTCAGACTGTATAATTCACTATCAGTCAATTCTGTACAGACCTGATGAATGGCAAAGGGAAATAATTGAACGTGTGCCATGTTACAAACAGATCAAAATGCCTATCTGGTACACAGTGAGAAGTTTAAAGGAGACATGGGATGCAAAAATATTGCAAAATCTGCTTTGCGTATCAATTTGCCACATACTTTAGTGCAAGATCCTGGCCCTTAAAGTGAAGTAGTATTTTGCAACTACTGTAAAAAAAACAACACAAAACTCTTCAGGCATATGTATTCTCTTGTATCACTAGTTGTTCCCTGTACTAACAACTAGTGATGGGCGAAACTCCCGCGTTTCGCTTCGCCGAAAAATTCACGAATTTCCCGAGAAATTCGCGAATTGGCGAAAAATTCGCGAAACGAGTCGGCGCGTCGTTTTCAGCGCGCGTCGCGTCAAAAACGACGCGCGACTCGTCTTTGGCGGCGAATTTTTTTGCGGCAAATTTTTGCTACAGTTTCGTGAATTTATTCGCCAGTGGCGAATCGCGGGAATTCGCCGCGAATTCGCCCCTGGCGAATAAATTCGCCCATCACTACTAACAACTGTTCATCTCCAGATTATGTCCTGGAATCAGAAAATTCTGATAAAACAGAATATACAGAACGTGTTTTCTGTGCCTTACGATTAACTGTGTTAGTGGGGTTCAAAAAAACATTAAGTAGGTCTATCAGTGGTGAAGATAGAGTACATAGAAGTTGTCATCCATGTAAACATATGTGGATTTAGAGTTGGAGTGTAACGTCCAGCTCACAAACAGAAGACACACGGACCTTTTCTTTCTCCTCTTGGTGAGCAGCCACGGAACAGACATCACTGTAATGGGAACATAAGCCCCACAAAACATGACTAGTACAATGCGTCTCATTTTCTGGTCTTTAGACAATAAAATGGAAAGAGTTAAGAAGTAGGGGCCCCTTGTAATGGGGGAAGTAAGGGGACCATACTGGAAGTGGAAAAAATAGATATATGAAGCAAGTTAAACCTCCAACTGTTGCTTGAGGCTTTTTAAAGGAAAATTAAAACATTCTGAACACATCACACAAACTACTAAAGAGACACCTACAGGTATTTCCCTATACCACAGGCCCTGCAGCAGAAGAACCATGTTTGGTTGTGTTCATCCTTACAGAACCTCCACTGCTTTCTCAGCATACAATTACAATTATGTATGTGTTCACAGCAAAGTCGAGGCTAACTTTTTAGGACTTTTCAGGATTATCTAGTTCAGGGATCTCCAACCAGTGGATCATAAGTAAAGCTGGCCACAGACTCAAAAAACCGCTTGTCTGGCGGCATTGCCAAATGAGCGGATCTTCCCCAATATATCAGTGGTAATCCGAACGTTCGGCCATATGGTTGAACAATCAGATTAAGATGATGCCAAGGGGCTCCAATGGAAGAAAATCAAACCTCATATTGTGGCCAGATATCAATCGGGAAGACCCATTGGAAGCCCCCATACAAGGGCAGATAAGCTGTGAAATTGATCTAGTATACGACCTATATCATCAGCTTTATCTGCCCGCGTATTGCCACCTTAACATATTGCTCACCAACCCCTTGGATGTTACTTCCAGTGGTCTCAAAGCAGGTGCTAATTTTTTAATTCCTGGCTTGAGGCAAGTTTTGGCCAGTGGTCTCAAAGCAGGTACTTCTTGAATTCCTGGCTTTTATGTCCTTATTTGGTACCCCCTTAGGATCTTTTTGCATGCTTTTTGAATGTAGCTCATGGGTAAAAAAAGGTTGCGTATCCCCCTATCTAGTTAAAGGGTTGTTCACCTTCCAACACTTTTTTCAGTTCAGTTGGTTTCAGACAGTTCGCCAGAAATAAAGATTTTTTCCAATTACTTTCTATTTTCTATGTGTGACCATTTTTCTAATATTGAAGTGTGAATCAAATGTTTCTCATTTCTAAACCTGCTCTGGGACAGAGGTTGCCGACCCTGTAAACTGTTCTAAATTGATACATTTAGTTGATACATTTCTTACCTTTGTCCCTACTGAACAGAATCCCTGAATTTCATTATAGCACAAATATTAAAAATAAAAGGCTGCAAGTGATGGGTTCATTGCCTGAAAATAGGTCTTTACTTGTAAAGTTCCTGTATGTTCCTTGAATGCTTTTCCTGGTTGATTTACTGTTTTTTGACTTCCTGCTTTGTTCCTGACCTCGATTCTTTCTGCCTACCTTGACCTTTCTGCCTGGATAAGATTACGAACCTTCTTTAACCCTTCTGTACTTTCTACATATACTGTAGCTTCCTTCTTGGTCCTGACTACACCAATCCATGGCCATTGAGCCCTGGCTAGTGGTTGCTAATAATCTAGAGATGCTGTTGAAAAATGTATCATCTAAATGTTGCAAAACATTGTTGCAAACAGAATCTGAATTACTGACACCAGAGACAGTAACATTAAACGTTAAACTTAGATTTTGGAAAACCTGCATGTTCATAAATTTTGACACCATAAAATTTTCACAGGAGATTCGTAAATTTTATTAGCTGGCGGCGAAACATGGAAATTCACAGCAAATTCATGCCAGGCGAATTTATTCTCGCTTCACTAGTAGAAAGGCTTTGAAAAAAGTCTTTATTTCTGGGGAACATTAACAGTTGAACTGAAAAAAGAGTTTGGAATGTGAATACTCCCTTTAATAGCTATTCTTCCCAAATCTTTTTCTAAGGACAAATGCACATGGTGCAATTCTGTCCTCAATATGAGGGTGACTTTATAGTCTTCCAGAAATAGTGACTTCTGCATTTCCATTAAACAGTTGCCTGACCCATGAGGCCAGATGTTTACTGATGAAACCAGTGGGGAGCAATTTTAATTAAGTTTTTATATGAGCTCTTTATTTTGATCGGACAAAATAACCCTATGATTGATCCATGTGTCATTGTTGTAACTGTTCTTCAGGCTGGACCATCCAAACAATTACTTCTCTGAGAACAGGGAGCCCCAGCTTTAGGGAATAAAACTATAGGGGATAGAGTCCTTCCTTTTGTATGGCAATGATTCTAATAATACAGTATATACCCTTAGGATCAAGACACAAAGCAGGATTGCTGATCCCTTATCTGAAGGCTTATTTACATTCATTAAACCTCTGCCTGGGGAGGCCTTTGTCTAAATTAGCTGCAAGAGAGGGAGAGATAAGAAGCCATTCAACTCAAGAAGATGCATAATTACATAAAATCTGACCCTCAAATGTATAATAAATTGACACTACTGAAGCTTATGTAAAAAAATTAAATGTGGCAACTGCCTCCCTATTTGGAAATATATCAGTTTTTTTACTTTGTTTTTTTTATTTTCATTTTTGCATGGCTGTTTTAAAGTAGGCCAAACTTGATGATGGAGGCTGGGTTAAGTCATTGAGTTGTTCTGTTGTAGAAAGGAATGTTTTGCAGGAATTCAGAGTGCAGCTGTATGATATATAAATCAATGAACTTTATGTGGAATCACTAGTCTACATTCTAAAAACAGACCACGTTGTCTCATTAGGCCTCTCGCTCTACATATCAAATCACTTGCATGCAGAAAGATAAGTCCATTGCAGAATGATAATCCTTTACATTAACCAGTTCATTAGCTAGTGAGCTTGTAAATATACAAATCTGTCCTGGTGACTCTGGACTGAGACCTTCCCTGCTTCTGTGCTGGGCTATCATCCCGATGGAAGATAACACGTAATGGGATACAGCTAAGCAGCAGGCTGTTGACACTGAGAAGAAAGAATTTGGATTTCAAGTGACACTCAAATTACTGATGAGATACTAAAAATCCCCCCCCCCACCCCGACAACTACTGGCGGTGACAGTTAGGTAGGCTGACTCTTATTGCTCAAGATCGAAAGAGCAGGAGATGAAGTTTGCAAGTGGCTGACAGTCAGGTCATTGAAGAGAACCGGCAGTCATAAACGCTAAGATGAATTGACTGGACCAGGTCTAAAGGGGAAGGCAGGCCACCTTTTGTTTGGTGTTTGTAGTATAGATACAAATTATATTTCCTTGAATGGGACTTATCTCTATTGTTGCTTATTTTCCCAATAAATGAAGAAATCCTACCTATTGTGGAAGTGACACAGAGACCTGTGGAAATGATGGAAGGAGAGAGGTGTTTGGGAGCTATGTCATCACCTGCTACAGAGGCCAAACATGACCTTTCCTAGCCTCGGTCAGGTTATCAAGAGTTCCAATAGTCTCTACAATGCTGCGCTGAATATTTTAGATAGGGCCTTACGAGCACTTTGTAAAAGGCAAGAGTGACCCCTCTATACCCATTTTAATATAGCACAATAACTTTTCCCAATAAAAGCAGAACTTATAAGTTAGAGAAAGGGTAGGGGAAAGGAAGAAGGTCACCTACATGCCACAGACTATCGATGTGAGGGGTGGTGGATGCACAGACCCCAGTCAGAAGGGAGGGCAGGAGTCTTTGGTTGGCAAGCCAAATCTGACCCTGTTTGTGCTCCATTTTGGGTGCAGAGAACCATAGAAGACAGGGCACATAGTGGCATAAATATGTCAGCTTGCACCTCTTTTGCACTTTGCATGTTACCTGGCACATAGTAAATGAACCTCCCCCACGACACAAAAACATCTAAAGAGCATTAATATGCACAAAGCTCCCAGAGTAGATGGAACAGACACATAAATCCAAAAGTGTTCAATTTTAGCCAGGACTACAGCATATTTCCAGCCTCAAACTCCCCCTTGTCTGGTACGTTGTCCAGATACCGGTGGGGAAGTAGCATTTCCATATTGCAAAAAGCCAGCTCAGTCTCCTCTCTTGGAAACTGTCCGTAAGCTTAGTCTCTACAGTGACTCAGATATCTGACAGCTTAATAGAAGATTGTATTCAAAAACATGTTTTGGAGAAAAATACCGAAAGAAGTAACCGAATGGCTTTATGATAGGCTCAGCAAATGTCTGTGCTGTGGATAAGGGAGTAGAAAGCTGGGCAGCCATGTTACTGCAGGTGTGAGATGCAATGTTTTTGCACAAGTTTTTTATCCAATTGTGGTGTGTTATTGTTCAATAAAGTGCTTACATAGATAGGAAAATGTGTAAGTGTATGTAGTGTAGTAGAGTTATCTGCTTTTCATTCTCAGAGACAGGCAGCCCTAACCTTTCTCTCAAGGGAACTCAAGTTAAGCCTGATGACTGACTTGGTATTTTAAATTCTATTGTACATTGCAAAATGAAATATCACCGTTCCAAAGAGGGTAATGGTGAAACATTTTGGGTAGCAACTCATAGGATAAGATTCCTAGGATCCATGGTTGGACTGGTCGGCTAGTGCACCGGATCTCAGAGTAGGCCAGACCCTAATGGAGCCCCAGCCTATTTTCCTCAATGTCTATAAAATTTGGCACTGTTTCTTATCTTCAGGCCTGTATTTGTGGGAAGGTCCCAAAGGACTGGGCCTAGTGTGTCAAAGTTTTTGAGGTGGCATGCCCCCACTTTCTGCATTAATAGGGGTACGTGTGAGGACTCCTCCAGGTTTAAACTCTTATGTGTCAGAGTATGTGCGTTTGTGTGCATGTGTCTGGCAGGGGAGAGTGGTGACTGGTTTGTCTAAGGGGCATGTAGATTTAAAATTCAGCCCTGCCCATCTTATTATTATGAGAGTTGGCTTTGAACATCAGTTTCTATGGTGGGCCCTAAGAGGCCCTCTCCAAGCCTTGAAGGATCTGGGGGTTTGGCAATCTAGCCATATCTATCTATCTAGTCTATCTATCTTTCTATAGACAAATACAAGAGGTCCTCTGCACTCAACCCATTATCAATATATTTAAGTCATTGAGACATTTTGTGCATACAGCTACTAAAAATGCCTTACCCTTTAAACAACAGGGATTGTTTGTCCATATATTGCAATATATTTAAGCTGGCCAACTTATACTTATAAATTTTACAAAACGTATACATTTTACAAAGGGGCTAAGTTTTACCTGCAACTTACTTGCTGCTTTCAAAGTAAAACTTCCAAACTTTGTTGCCCTTTATTAGACACCAGTGGGATCACATGACTATAGCT
The DNA here is from genome assembly GCA_024363595.1 of Xenopus borealis. Taxonomy (NCBI): domain Eukaryota; kingdom Metazoa; phylum Chordata; class Amphibia; order Anura; family Pipidae; genus Xenopus; species Xenopus borealis. The sequence goes on along the minus strand of CM044441.1, from coordinate 4,491,085 downwards.
GGAAGGGTGGGGGCTACAACAAGCTTACCAGCTTAAATATATTGCAATATATGGACAAACAAAGCACAAAATGTCTCAATGTCCTATTGATAATGGGTTGAGTGCAGAGGATCTTGTATTTGCCTTTATGTATTTTGTGATCACAGCCTCATTGCACCCCCGCCTAAGGGTTTTAAAAAAATCTATCTATCTATCTATCTATCTATCTATCTATCTATCTATCTATCTATCTATCTATCTATCATCTATCTATCAGCTATCTCTAACTCTGCATGTTAGCCTATAGTAGTGTGACAAGTATTACTTCTGCCACATAGCTTTTGTGCCTAGCCATATCCAAACAGTTATACAACATAGGTGATCCTTCAATGACATTCTGGCCAATACAGTTTTACTTTTCCACTAGTTTAGGGAAGGCTTTTTTCTGTTTCAGCACAACAATGTGCCCCCATGGACAAAGCCACGTTCCCACAGATAAAGTTACTAAGATGGCAGTGGAAAACTTGACTGGCCTGCAAACTCAACCAAACCGAACACATGTGAGATCCATCAATGCTGAAGTTGTTTCAGAAACCCCATTATCACTGCCCAGTCTTTTATTTATAATAGAAGCAGATGCCACCAAGTTTGTTCCAACATCTAATGGAAACCTTTCCAGATCTGACCTACATATTATTCCCATTAGATGTCAAACAGGCATGTTTCCACATACTTTTAGCCATGTAGATATGTGACTTGAACAATTAAATGTACTCTGTAAAGTGGGCAAGGAATATGTCAGGGACTTTATATACATAAAATATTAGTAATAATAATGATACATAAATAGACCCTTAGAATTTTATCTTGACAAAATTCAGATCTTACAAAATGTATTTAGTAATCAGCTTTAATTTTTTTCTCCCTGCCGTGAATGACTAGAGTAATATTCATGTTCTGGGATCTGTTCATCGCTATCTCAGACTGCCATTCACTCCCTATTGTTGTACATGCACAGGTGATACAAATCCAAGTCAAGCAGTTGCTTGGAGAACTGAGGGGTTAAATCCCCAAATAGGAGATGAATAAAATATCAGGGAATGTGTGTAATGCAGAAGCCACAGATTCGGGTTGCATGGTTGGCTAGCTCACATTGCAACAAATCAATCAAAAATAATTAACATTTGGGACCCCTCGAAGGGCACCATGCAATGCTCTGCCCTGGCACAGCACAAGATAAAGGAAGACAGTCCAACTTACATTTACTTGCCAACCATATTTAATGACACAATATAAAGCATTCATCGCTACTAAGACCTTATTAACCCCCCCAACCTTGTTTTCTAATATGAGCCTGCAAGTTTTCCTTTCAACCAATCACTTTCTCATACCATAGGACGTCTCAGAGTTTGGGTTTCTGTTTAACTCCAGCTGAACTTGTTAACTGTTAAAGAATATATTTTGTTTTTACTGGTACGTAGACATGGCCACCTTCTATTGTGTTACCTACTCTGACCCGCAGACAGAGGAATTTGACATGAGGCTGTCAACAACATATCACAATAATGTTGTACCACGTCTGCCTCAAAACTCCTACACCCCCTCCAAAAACACAGTCATATGACAATACTCTCTAAATGAAATAAGAATCTAATTTGCCTGTGGCAATGCTTTCCATCTGTAAGAATTAGTCCCAGGGGGAAATCAATGGAGCCTTTATTAATAGCGTGCTCTTGGCTCTATAATACCTATGGTGGTGAAACTGTAGACAGCAATGGGAAAACAATACTTGTGTGACCATCCTGCCATTGGCTTCCTTGCTCAGTGTATATCTTGTTCTTGAAATGAGCAGTTGGACAAACAGCTTAAAGGGTGACGGACTTCGGGATCCGAAAATGTTCCTCAGGCACCAAGGCAGAAATTAAAGTATTTTCAGGGGCTGTGAGCAGACCTGGCATTCAAGCCGAGGCTTTAGAATTGGTGCATACCAGTTGCCACTCGCAGATATATTTCACTTTTCTCACCATTGGAATTCCAGGTTGGCTGTTTCTCAGCTGATTCTAAGATAGGGGATAAGACAGGGGACAATGGGAAACAATATGTTTAAGAAAATATTCCATGCCCTTATGCTGTTTTTCTTTGCAATGTTGGGTCAGAAATGAGAGATTAGAAAACTTCTTCGATATCGATGGGTCTCAATATCCATTTAGCTTACTGTCTATTCATGTGATCCATTTCTGCCCATTTATGTATCTATCACTATGTCTCTAAAATTATATCTCTATCTACCAAAAGTATGTAGATACAATTTTTAATTAGCATTGGCTAATTAAGCAACGGCCATCACTTAAGGGACAGATGTGGGTGAGCATTTGGGGAATAGTGA
>CM044441.1:4441064-4457148 GCA_024363595.1 Xenopus borealis | reverse complement strand
TCAAGAACAATTTGTTTGTGAAATAATGGGATTTCAAGAACAATTTTTTGCCTTGTTGAAATTCCCCTAACTAGATCGACAATTACTTTGGAAATTTTTAACTTTTGCCAGAAACTTTTTCAACTCTGAAAAGTAAAATATTTTGAAGTTGTCACTAATCAGGTTTCAGATTAAAGTAATTCACAATTTGTTTCTATGACTAAATCCCCATCACAATTGAAAATATTTGACATTTTTAAAAAATGGGATTTAAAAAAATCTTTTTACTTGGATGAATTCGCCAAATTTACAATTACTTAGAAAATCTTTGAATTTGGCAGAAACTTCTCTGAATAGGAAATTCCAGGTACATGAACAAAGTAAAATATTTTCAAGTTGTAAATATCACTAATACACCCCATCATGTTGTTCTCAGGTTAAATTCATTTTATTGTGAAATAAGGAGCAATTTTTTACTATTACTATTATAATTATTATTAACATGTATTTATATAGCACCAAAATATTGAGCATAACATTTTCATTATTACGTCTACAGTTACTTTGAAAATCTCTAACTTTTTGAACTTTTATAAATAGGTTATGCCAATATTGATGGAAACTGATGAAGTATTTTGAAGTAGTAAATATCACTTCTCCAAGGCTTTATAAATGCATCCCACAATGTTGCTCTCAGACTAAATTAATTTTACATTTTGTTTCAGCAGGAACCAAATAAAAGCCACTTCATGAAACATTTACAGAATATCATTGGCTGAGCACGGGTGGTCTCTCCGGCACAGGCTGTTAGTGTTATGGGTTAGGGGCATAATAATGGCGAGATTAAGAATCCATTGCAAGCAGATGCGTAGCTGAAGTAGTTATTTAATATTGTTCAGTCTATAAGGATTCTTCATGCAGCCCTGAGGATTGCAGTGCTATGTCTGATGTTTGTACTGTCAGAGTCACTGTTGTGTCTGGTCTGCTTGAGTTTCCCACACATTCAATGAGCAATTAATGAGATACTGAATTTGTTATCCCAGTTGACATAACAAGGAAAGAGAGAGAGAGGAAAGCCCTCATTTTCACACCTCCCAAGTTGTAGTGGTCAGCCGCTGTACAGAGAAAGAGTGAAACTGTTGAAACAGTGAATCCATATGTGGTTGAATTTGATGCCAACATTTTGGCCTTAGAAACAGAAAATCAGCTATAAGTTTATGCAAATACCAGGCAAATGAGCACCTCTCTGAAAATGTAAGTGATCAACCTGTCTATGGAAATTCATGGCTGGCTGATGTTGCTATAATCAACTATGCATACACAGGGCCTGATTTCAGTGGTGGCAAGACTTGAGGCAAACTAGATAAATAAGGTAAGTACAAATAGAGCATTTTATTTTTAACATGTATTTCTATAGCGCCAACATATTTCGTAGCACTGTAAAATAAATGGGATTATACAACTAAATCACATGAATTACATACATAGAACATATGGTGTTACATATATCACAATAAATATGGAGTTACATACATAACAATAAATACCGGTACAGAAGGTGAGGAAGGCTCTGTGCAGAAAGAGCTTACAATCTTAAAAAAAGGAAATGATGCACAAGTTGTGGGAGTGGGCAAGATCAGACTTAAGAGGTTGAGATATGTGGTACTGTAAGTGGTATTGCATTGGGTAGTTAAGAGTGAGGGTAGGCTTCTCTATATAAGTGTGTTTTAAGAGATTTCTTGAAAGCAGAAAGGTTGGAAGAAAGTTGAACAGACCATGGGAGAAAATTCCAGAGGAGGAGTGCAGCCCTTGCAAAGTCTTGAATGTGAGCATGTGAGGAGGTAATGAGAGAAGAGTTGAGTAGCAGGTCAGTAGAGGAGCATAGTAAGCGGTTGGGTGAGTATATAGAGATGAGATGTAGGGAGGAGCAGAGTTATGAAGTTATTAATTTGGCAGTGGAAGCCAGTGAAGGGATTGGCAGAATGGCATGGCAGAGGAGGAGCGGTTGCTGAGGTGTATAAGCATAGCGGCAGTGTTCATTATGGACTAGAGAGGTGATAGTTTCTGTTGGGGAAGGCAAATTAAAAAAGAGTTACAATAGTCTAGACATGATATGATGAGAAAGTGAAAAAGAATTTTAGCATCTTGGGTGATAAATGATCGTATTTTGGATATGTTCCTGGTGGAAGTGACAAGATTTAAGTCAGGAATAGGAGGCTAAGCTCTTGATGCAAATATAAAAGGCTGCTAATTTGGGAAAAGTAATGATTATGGTTAATTATGATTAATTACCCAGACATTGACTGGTGAAACGGTGATGTCAGATCAGTTAATGGGAACAAGTTTATAAACTTGCTACATGACAATTTTATGGCACAGGCTGTTGAGAAACATGCTATTCTGGATCTAGTGATCTCAAATGACCTAGAACTCATAGCAAATGTGCAAGTCATTGAACCCCTGGGTAATAGTGACCATAATGTGATATAATTTAATGGCTTGTGCAAAAAACAAATGTACACTGGGGCAACAAAAACCATGAATTTTAGAAAAACTAACTTTAGTGGCTTGAGGGCTGCCCTTCAGAGCATTGATTAGGGCATTATGTTTTAAGCTAAAACACATTACAGAAATGGTTGCAATTTAAAATGATTTTAAAGTGTTACTGTTCTCAATTTCTTCCCTTAAGGAGTAAATATACATGCTCTAAGAATCACCCTATGTGGCTTAATATTGAAGTAAAAAAGTTAATTAAAGGCATTTTGTGTAGTGATGGGCTAATCTACCCCATTTCGCTTTGCCGAAAAATTTGCGTATTTCCAGCAAAATTCCCGAATTGCCGAAAAAAATTGCGAAACGAGTTGCAGCACGTTTTTGCACATTTGTGCAAGGTGCCTGGAGGTGTCACTGTGCACAAGAGTATAATGTGCATACACTGTACTTTTTATACTGCTTAAAAAGTTTAGAGTTCAAGTTACTGTTGAAGTGTAATGTTTGCATGAACCTGCTTATAAAGCACTGTTATAATCTACTCATCCTTGGCTACTAAAACATAACAAATTGGCAACAAGATGTCTCTTCTACCTCTGCAGCAGCCTGCAGTTTTTCTTCCAAAGCCTGGTGAGCCTACTGTACATTTCGTTGCTTGGATCCATATGTTTGACAATTACATTATTGCTGCTGACCACGAGGAGATTTCTGCTGCTAGAAAGTGTGCTTTACTTATTCACTGCCTGGGAGCAGAGGGACAGCGTATATTCTACACATTACCATTACCTGTTGAGACTTATGAAATTGTTCTTACTGCTATAAAGAACTTTTTTGTGCCAGAGTAAATGTGGTTGCTGAAACATTTACATTCTGCCAATGTGGACAATGTAATGGCAAATACACAGAATCAGTTTTAAGAGAGCTGGTTGTTATCTGTGAGTTTGGAAATCAGATTAAATGCTAAGAGACCAAATAGTGGAAAAAACAAATTCACCTTGCATTAGAGAGAGACTGCTCCTAGAGCAGGATTTAACCCTTGCAAAGGCTATTAGAGTTGCTAGCCAAATTGAAACAGCAGTGGTAGAGGCTAAAACTCTCAGTCAGGGAACTGCTGGGAATATACAAACTGTGAATCCAGCACTGGGGCCTAATAATGCACAGTCACAGGCAAAATACAGGGCTAAGGATTCACCTACACTGCAAAACTGTGCAGAAGATACAAATTATGCTACATGTCCTGCAAAAGCTGTAAAGGGCTGCAAATTCAAAAAAGTAGGACATTTTGCTAAGATCTGCCGTAGTTATGCTAATGATGTTTATGTTCAAATGTTACAGTATGAAGTGTGGATAAAGCTGGTACATTTATTCCAGACACGTTTATATGCACTGTCATTGTCAATATTGTTCTGCTGACAAGGGACACTCCATTACCCTGATGATTGTTCAGCTGTTTCTATACTACCAAAGGATATTTTCTTGAAATACTTTGTAAAAGATCCGCTTGTTGCACCTGCACTGAGACTGGTCAGTTACTTAAAGGATCCAATCCCTGTGCTTTGTTGCTTTCCAGTGACTGTTCAATTTGAGTGAAATACTGCAAACGGTGTCTTTTACATTGTGACTAAGGGTACTGCTATACTTGTAAGGGATCTTTTTGCTGCATTAAACCTACAATTAGCTGATGTCTCATTACTACAGCTCCAATGCCTACCACACAGCCTGTGTCTAAAATTTCACCACAAAGTGACACTTCATTGGGTTGTGCAAAGAACTTTGTACACAAAATTAAGCTGAGACCATATGTAAAACCAGTATGCCAGAAATTGAGGTGATTTCCCTACTCTGTAAGGGAGGCTTTCTCACAGGAACTAAAGAAACTGGTAGAGCAAAAATGTGATTGAAAAATCAGAATCCTCCAATGCTCTAATGCTTTATTTACCAGTAGGTCTTTCCAGCTGACACAAGGTCACCCATTCCGATTAGAAGAAAGGAGGTTCTGCCTAATTATTCAGAGGGTTTTTTTTTTTTACAGTGAGAGCTGTGAGAATGTGGAATTCTTTCGCTGAATCATTGGTACAGGCTGATACATTATATAGCTTTAAGAAGGGGCAATACAGGGTTATGGAAGATAGCTCATAGTACAAGTTGATCCAGGGATTAGTCCGATTGCCATTTTGTCAGGAAGGAATTTTTCCCCATCTGAGGGAAATTGGAGAGTCTTCAGATGGGGTTTTTTTTTGCCTTCCTCTTTATTAAATAGCAGTTAGGCAGGTTAAAATGTTTTTTCAACGTAACTTAGTATGTTGCAATGTTACTATGTTTACTGGGCTGGTTGTGTATTGGTGCTGTTTGCAGTTCCACCAATAACTGCTTTTTTTCAGTATCTCCCTTTATAGCTTCCCTTCCAATTTGATGCACCAATGATGCCATTTTACCTTCAGCTCGTTACTAATATATCCTGTGTCAGACATGGCTTCAACACTAGAGAACTTATGTTGATACTGCCTGCCGTATAAGGACAATATATACATAGATCATTGTATGTTTATCTCACAGAAGTGACATTCCACCCAAATTGTATGGAGTTTTACATACATAGACAATGGGTGCAAATCCGTATTTGACTTCAGGCAAAAACTCTAGTCATAGCAGAGAAAAATTACTATGAAAATGAAGATGGAGTGCTATGTTTTGGCAAATTTTTAAGGCATATCTTTGCTGTGCTGGAAATTAGATATGTTTAGGGGACTGCTGAATTGTGGTTAGTACAGAAGAATACCTAGGCTGCCATAGTTTTATGGGATCTCTCTGTGCAGACTATGAACAAACTTAGGGGCTGTTCCTGCTGAATTGTGCTTAGTACAGAGGAATACTTATGCTTCCATAGTTTTATGGAATCTTTTTGTACAGACTATGAGCAAATGTAGGGGGCTTTTCCTGCTGAATTGTGCTTAGATCGGGAATACCTATGCTGCCATAGTTTTATGGTATCTCTCTGTACAGACTATGAACCAACTTAGAGGCTGTTCCTGCTGAATTGTGCTTAGTACAGGGAATACTTATGCTGCCATGGTTTTATGGAATCTCTCTGTACAGACTATGAGCAAATGTAGGGGGCTGTTCCTGCTGAATAGTGCTTAGTACAGGGAATACATATGCTGCCATAGTTTTATGGTATCGCTCTGTACAGGCTATGAGCAAATTTAGGATGTCCTGCTAGCCTCATATATGTATAATTCAATTTTTGACACTATGACAGGTTCCAATAAGAGTAAGCATCAGAAAAGCAAAAGTCTCTTAAAGAATACAAAAAGGCAATGTAATTTCAGGCATGTGTGCCTGAGTGTTCACAGGCACATAGGATCCTTGGGGCAAATTCACTAAGATGCCCAAATTCACTAGCGTTGGCTTCGCTAGCGTTCGCCGCACTTCGCCAGGCAAATTTTCGCCAGCACTATGCAAATTGCCTAATTTGCATACGGCGGGAACTTAAGTGTAAAATAGAAGTATATGTTAAAGCCAATACATTTCACTACACAAGCCCAGGAAACCTTTACTAAATTAAATAAAGTTGTCCTATTGCCCTACATGTGCCCCTGTATAGTTGTGTTTCCATATGTTAGGAAATGTAGGGGGGAAGAAGGGTAACCCCCCAAAAAAATTATCGATCTTTTTCAGACTATTACCCTCCTATGCTAAAATACGCCGGCGTTTTTTTGGGACTTAGAAAAAATGTTACATTTTTTTTCTCAACCTCCTATCTATTGTATTGAACTTCGCCTAGTCTGACCAGGCGAAGTAATGTCTAGCGTAAGTGCTAACATTGAGGAAAATGTTCATCTTAGTGAATTTACGAAGTTACCATCCTTCATCAGTGCGCAACTTCGCCTGGCGTAGGGGTGCGAAGTTGGGCAAGTCTATCTACTTTGCTAGCGAAAATTCGCCAGAGTCCGTGTTAGTGAATTTGTGAAGTTGCGAAATGATGTCACGCTGGTGAATTAGCGCTAGCGTTAGATGATTCGTGCTTTAGTGAATCTGTCCCCAAGTGTCAAGAACCTAGACACTCTATGGTTGTCTCTCCCAGTCAGAGATTATGAGAGACTGACCAGCCTGGGTTTTAAGGAGTACTGATTAGCCACCTCAGGCTAATGAGTGGCACATCACTCTACAGACACCAAGAAAATAATGTTAATTGGCTACAAAGCTTTGCATTACAGTGGTTTATTATAATGGCATTACAACACAAGAGGAGGGCATGAAGGCTAGTTGCAGCTTAAGCAAAACTAAGATCTCAAACCAGGAGACTGGAAGATGGTTCTTGTAGTTGTCTAGAATTGAGAATGGCAGCTACTACACGGAACCAATACCACCTTCGTGGAAGCTAGAGAAAAGAAAACACAAATTATATTACAAGGCATTTTTTCCCTTCCACATAACCCTTATTTGTTCAGTCCCGGCTCCCAGCCATGGGAACGTTACAGTAAAATGCATTATCAATGGACTTAAAAAAAAAACCCATCTGGATCAGGCCCAAAATCCACCAATTCCACAAGCCATCAGGGACACACAATTATTTCTGAAGTGATTTCAGTAGCAAAGGTTACATCAATACAAGGTTACGTTGTAAAAACAACAACAAAAAAAATTTATTGTACGTGCAGAAGAAATTATCTGAAACCATACTGGAATTTCTTGCAATAAAATAAAATAAAAATCATGTAAAAAGTAGCTTTAAATGGTTTCGCTTTTCTGTGTGGTGTTGGAATCCTAAGGTGTTATGTATTAATGGGGACGCCAAAACAAAATAATCAGTATTTTTTTTAAATTTTACTCAAAAATGTGTAGCGGCCCACAGGTTAAACCACTGCCATTCCCCAGGTGGCTATGCATCACGTTCTGCAGGAAAGGAGAGTATCACTGGCACGAGACACTCACAGTGTTAATGTATCACTTTTATAAGTGTGGAAATAAATCTCACAGTTTTGTTGAGTCAACAGAATACAGAAGAGAGAAGAAGGCTCCTCTTACCCAATAATTCATCTTCTCTTCAAGGTAAATATCTAAAAAAAAAATGCCTGCATGGGAAACAGTTCTAAAAGTGAGAGCAGAGCAGGCAGTAATGCACACTTTCTCTCACTCTATGGGACGTATTTACTAACATTAAAGTTTCTATTTTTTTTCAGGAATGTAATGTTTTCTCTAAAAACTAGTTTTTTCTAAATCTTACCAAAACTCTAAAAATATTTGATTTATCAAGTGTAAAAACCACAAAAAATCTTTGGCAAGTAAAAGCAGTCAAGGACCCATAGAAGTCATTGGCGGCTGTGCTGATCCTATTGGATGTTTTTTTTTTAGCCTGTAGAGCAGTGATCCCCAACCAGAGGCTCGTGAGCAACATGTTGCTATCCAACCATTTGGATGTTGCTCTCAGTGGCCTCAATGCAGAGCTTATTTTTGAATTTCAGGCTTGGAGGCAAGTTTTAGTTGTATAAAAACCAGGTGCACTGGTACAATGTAGGTGGACAATCCACACAGGAGCTACCAAATGGCCAATCACAGCACTTATTTGGCACCCCAAGAACATTTTTTATGCTATTGTTGCTCCCCAACTTCTTTTACTCCTGAATGTTGCTCACGGGCTCAGAAGGTTGGGGATCCCTGGTTTAGAGGATCAGACACACCTTCCCCTTGTTCTGTCTGTGACATCAGTGATCCTGGTTACAGGTAGAGTAGTGACTGAGTGGCTGGAAGCCTCATAGGCCGTCTGGGAAAACGAGGAGGATCCAGTCTGGGGTTGGAGTCAATTGCAAGGGGTTGCGACTCTATAAAAGCGCCCCTGCTAGCTGCAACATCCAGCCAGAACCAGTGTTAGTGTTAGACTGTCCAGGAGTGCAAACAGGCTGCTGTTTCATGCTGTGCAGCTTTTGATACTGTTTGGCATCTATAGATATCTTTGGTAAGTTTTGCCGCAGAAATGACGCCCATAGACTCCAAATAAGGAATTCGATACATGTCAAAAAAATATTTGTGGCAAAGCAGAACTGGTTAAATTTGCCCATCCAACTCATAGGGTTGCCACCTGTTTGGTTTTGACCAGGACAGTCTGGCAAAACTTCCTGATTTGGAAAAACGGGCAGGATTCTCCATGACTGACACGTCGATTGACCAATCACTGCATCATAGCCCCACCCCCTGTGTCACGACTCTGCTCCCTGCCGGGCTCCACCAGCACAAAGCGTGGCAACTATACCTGCTCAGTAGGTGAAAGCTACCACTGTTGAGATTGACCCTGCTGCAGAGCTGCCTGTAATCTCCAGTGTGACTGCCTCTTACACAGGGGTCCCCAACCTTTTATGCTCGTGAGCCACATTTAAATTTAAAAAAGTTAGAGAGCAACACAAGCATGAAAAAGTCCATGGAGATGTCAAATAAGAGCTCTGATTGACTTTTTGGTAACCCCTATATGGACTGGCAGTGTACAGGAGAGAATGTTTGGCAGGACATCTGTTTTTTATGCAACCAAAACTTGCCTCTAAGCCATTAATTAAAAAATAAGCACCTGCTTTGAGGCTACTGGGAGCAACATCCAAGGGGTTGGAGAGCAACATGTTGCTCGCGAGCTACTGGTTGGGGATCACTGCTCTAAGAGCACCCAAGTAAGTGAGCCACCCAAGGGAGGATATTGGCAAGGATACAAGTGTGGAGCCCCTGTTTTGTGGTCTTGTTTATTCACCTGCCACATGGTAGCAGCTGCTAAATTCCAAAGGGAGAGGTACTTCCCCTTCCTGAGGTGTGCTCCTCAGTGTTCCCTAGGTGCAGGCACTGCACTGTAAATGCCAGTACCCAGTACTTTTCATATGCAAAAGGGATTCAAGGCCCTGAATTGCAATGAGGTATTGCAATTTAAAGAGAAACTAACCAAGCTAACGTTATAAAGCTTACAGAATTTTAGAGGTTTCGTGGATTATAGTTTGGACCAATTGTGGATTATAGTTTGGTTGGACTTCAATAAAATAATCAAAACAGCTTGAATTTGATAAATATCCCCTTTGTATGACGTGAAGAATGTAATCCTGAGATAATTTGCAAATTGTTTTCTTTTTTTATTATTTATTTTTTAATTATTTAGCTATTTATTCAGCAGCTCTGCCGTTTGCAGTTTCAGCCATCCTGACTGATTTGAATAAAAGACTAGAATATTATTAGGGAGGTTAGCCTTAGCCTTTAGCCTTACAGAACATTTGTTTTTTAGATGGGGTCAGCGACCCCCCATTTGAAAGCTGGAAAGAGTCAGAAGAAGGCAAATAATTATAAAAACTATAAAAAATAAACAATGAAGACCAATTGAAAATTTGCTCAGAATGAGCCATTCTATAACATACTAACAGTCAACTGAAAAGTTAACCACCCGTTTAGCAAATTACATGGTATTTGTGGTTTTAGAGAAAATTAGTTTATTGGTGATTTAAAAAAAACTTTAAAAAAATCAGTAATAAGAGAATGCTGCTAAATGGGCCTCTACATATTAGTCACCTATCTAGTGCTACCATCCCCTCTCTTTATGTGAAATAAAAGCAGGTTCCAAACATACCAACCCTACCAACCCTTCTAATATTTTCTAATTGTTGCTATCCCTATGTAATAAGATTCAGGATCCCACTCATATAATTTTTTTACCCTGTCTCTATGCCTTTCACTCCCGGGCACATTATGACCCATGGCACAGAGTAGAAGCAGTGTCCATTGAAGTCTTTGGTTGTATCCTGCTTTATTAATTATTTTGCATTTCTTATCAAATACAGACATTGCATTATATTGAATTATTTAATGTGACATTCATAGAGTTTTGAAAATGTTGTCAAGTTCACCCCTTACCCTGTCCAGATGAAACGTTGTTTAACACATTTGGAAAACCTTTTCACGTAGATGAAGAGACAGATTACATGAATATGAACTCAAATTCAGTTCAGCATTGTTACAGTTAAACAGAGTCTATCAGGATTTCAACTTACTGAAACCAGCTGTCCTCTTGCTTGTGTTTGTCTGGGCCAACGCAGATCCCTGTTTAGGCTGAGGAGGGTTAGGAGAACCCAGGACATGGTTGCCCCAAGCATACATCACAATAAACTGTATCAAATTCTTGGTTTCTGGTCATAATTTCTTTAAATTACAGGACTCAGCGTCAAAAGCTCCACCATGTCTGCCTCACTTTTAAATAACATCTGACTCTAATATAAAAAGCCATGATTGATACCTCTTCTTATATCTGATGCAGATGCATTTTTACATCTTCAGTATGTACTTTCCAGGAGCTTAACTCCCAGGCTCTGGATTATATTGACTGGGCCACAAGCCAAGAGCAAGTCATTTATCTGTGCAACGTTCCAGGGCTCTGTATGGTGCAGACACCCAGCTGCAGAGCTGACACACAAACGGTGTAGCAGCAACCATGTACAGTACATTTTCTGAAGGAACCTTAGATACATCATCTGCGTGTTAAAGTGCCACAGTAACTGTTTCATAGGAGGAGGTTAATTGTTTCATGGTTAGGAATTCGGTGCTGTTTCTTCTCCTCTATTTTTCTTTTTCATTCAACACCCTTCTGTTGCCTTCTCTGCAGCATACTGACAAACAAATGGTGTAGCAGGAACCGTATACAGTACATAAGCTTAGATACATCATCTGGGTGTTAAAGTGCCACAGTAACTGTTTCATAGGAGGAGGTTGATTGTATCTTGGTTAGGAATGAGATGCTGTTTCTTCTCCTCTATTTTTCTTTCTCATTCAATGCCCTTCTGTTGCCTTCTTTGCAGCACACAGATCTTCTTCAAAGACCTTGAACAAAGTACAACCCAGGAATAACGTAGATATAGTGCCTCCTGGTTGTTACAATTAGGGGGGAACTTTACACCCTACTGTATGGGGCCAAATTAGTAACATTTGGATTTCTAATTTTCGACTTTGACTATTCGCCAACTAAAACCCACAGAATTGCTGTTTAGCCTATGGGGGACCTCCAAGAACCAATTTGGAGACAATTGTTGGACTCTGAAAAAGCAAAGTTTTTTAAAAATAACCTTTGAATCAAATTCAATCGAATACGATCCAAATTGAAGTTTGAATTTTAAAATACAGCCTATTCACCTGAAGTGAAAAAAAATTAGATTTTTAAAATACATTTCAGTTGGTCATTTTTTATTCGAATTTCGAGTTTATGTGAGTTTAAATTTAAAACCCCCACAACCACGAAATTTGACCATTGATAAATCTGCCCCTAAGTGTAAAAACTACAAAAAACTTTTATACAGTACATAACTTCTCCAAGTAAAAGCAGCTGACTTCCCATAGAAGTCAATAGAAGCTGAGCTGATGCTATTGGATTTTTTTTTAACCATTCAGAAGTTTAGAGGAGTTTGAAAAACTCATTTTTTTTGAGGTTTTTGAGTTGTTTGTTTATTTTCGTGCATTGTTAGCATTTTTATTGTTCATACTTTTTTTTATTCTGATCTTTAAATAACCTTTATTGTATACGTAGTTTTGGAGAAAATTTTGTAAATTGTGGTTTCACAAATCTCTAATACCACTAAAATGCAACCTTTGATAACTGGACCTCTACCTGTCTTCCAGCCTCTATTAAGATTGTAGGGCAAATTTGCACCTGGGCAGTAACCCATAGTAACCAATCACTGACTGTTTTTTCAATCAGCTGCAGGTTGAACACTGAAAGCAATCATTTGATTGGTTGCCATGGGGTTATTGCACATGTGCAAATTTGTCCACTGTTTAAAAATTACCCCCAGTGTTTAGAAATGAAAAAAAAAAAATGTATTTTTGTTTGTATATTTTAGGGTCCATTTACTGTATCAACATTCTCATTTTAGTGAATTTTGAAACAAACGTATTTTCTCTAAACATGAATGCCATGTAATTTACCAAAAGAGTCAAATATAAAAAGCAGCTTGGAACAATCATAAAAAAAATATAGATACATTTTGGCAATTAATAGCGAAAAAACCTCCAGAAAACTTCTAAAAGCCTGAATGACTAATAAAAAAGGTCCAATAGGATTAGTGCAGCTCCCATTGACTCCTATACAATCTTAACTTCTTTTACGTGCCAACGTTTGCAGTAGAGTTTTTCACTGTTTTAGATTTTTTTGAATCTTTGAGCATTAGAGAAAAAAGTGTGAGGAAAACAATTGTGAAAAAATATGTAAAAAATATGTAAAATATGTAAAATATATTGCAGGCATCTGCAAAATATGTCATAATTTCAAATATATTTTTTGGAATATTTTTTATTTTTAATACAAATATTAGTATAATAATTATAATAAAAGTTGTATGTGCTATAAAATCAAACATTTTAAAAGTATATATGCATTATAAATTAAGTATTTTTCAATGGAAAATTCCAACTTTGGGAATTTAAAGTGAGAGCAGCTCTAAGACCTACCTGAAGGGGATGATTAAAAAAACTGCATCATAAAATTTCAATTTGGGGATAAATTACTAAACATCTTTACAGGTTCACAATTAGTGATGGGCGAATCTAGTTGAAATTCACGAAACGGTGAAAAATTTGAGAAACGCCGCTGTGTCTCATTTTGGACGCGGGCATCCGTTCTTTTAACACCGGCATCCGTTCTTTTAACACCGGCAACTAGACGCCGGCAAATTTTTGTCAGGCAAATTTTTTCTGACGTTTTGCAAATTTATTCACTTGCGGCGAATCACAGGAATTCGCCACGAATTTGCCCCAGGCGAATAAATTTGGTCATCACTATTCCCAATTAATACAATTTTATATGCAATGGAAAAATAATCACCATTGTACATATTTGTTCCTTAATTTACTTTCACGTTATTACCCAGATAAACAGTCATATTTGACTAGTGATGGGCGAATTTATTCGCTAGACGCAAATTTGCACCAAACTACAGCAATTCGCCTCTGGTGAATAAATTAGCGAAACACCAGCGAAAATTTTCTGGTGTAAAAAAAACCTTCCTAGGTAAGAAGTTGAACAAAAATTAAAGTGAAATACAATATTTTTGCATTCATTTCTGTGTTTTACCATTACCCCCTCTGGGACATATGCCATGAACTGAGTACCTCTGTAATTAGCGATCCATTCTCAGAGCAACACACAAATTAAAACATTTTGTATTTTTAAAATTCTGATGAAATTTTCCAAATGGCGTATTCTCTAAATTCTAACTAGGGAAATAGGTACTGTAATGACCTATTCTCTTATTTCATATGTTTCATATTTGACCTATTTCATATTGTCTAGACCTTTCTGATATAAAGTTAGCGGTGAAAAAAATCTGAAACCTCAGATTTTTTTGGTTGAGTTTTTTTTTTTACTTTATTATATCCCAAAGCTTCTAAAAATCTGAATCCAAAAATACTCCATCTCAAGCATGTCATGGTCACGTATAAGTCAATGACAGATGCCCCTGAAGATGTTTCTTGACAAACTGATCCACGATGGTTTTCCAATATATATAATCCAATCATAAATTGCAAATTGACACACAATTTTTTTTTGCTCTGCTGTTTAAGAAATTTTGATAAATGAGTTAAATTCATGGATGAGCGTTAGTTCTACTTTGTTTTAATAAAAAACTGGCATAAACTTTAGTTTTAGTAAATAACCCCGTTAATGATAAGCAAATCAAGAATTCATAAAATCATTGAATAAAAGGCTGTTTTTTTATTGCTAAATTATTGAAGTCAAGGGTTGTGGATTTTTGTGTTTTTTTCTCACTGAATTTTTCTTGTGGGGGAATTAATGCCTTTTGGAAAAATGTACTTGTCGCTATACATGATCTGCTGAATTGAGAACTTTCATGCATTCCTGTGTAAAGCATTATGTGTATGTTTAACAGCTTCAATAGTTACTGGAAGCTATTCATATTTTAAAAATAAAATATATTAATGAAAATAAAAAATGTCTTCTTTAACCTTTAGGACACAGGTTATTTACGTAGTTCGGCCTCAGTTGAAAAAATATAAATACAAAGTAATATAATCAAAATTATGTATTTAGAACAAACTCATTAATACTTTTTGATTATAAAATGTCAGTTCTAATTTTTTTTTACTAAAGGCTCCTTAGGGACCACAGCATAAACACAGATGGTCAAGTTTCCTTTACATCTAAATGTTTTCACATTTTCTTCTAGCTACAAACCATTACCTATATCTTTATACATCGCAATACAGTTTTTACTTTTTTGAACCTGCCAAGTTTTGGGGGGGTTTCATCTCACATAGTGGTCACACAATATAACATTTATTTGGTCCCTAACTACAAGGAATTTCCCTGTGTGTAAATCCTGATCTCTCACCCTGATCAGTTCCTAAGGGAGGAGAAGGGACATCCTGATTAACTGTTGGGTATGGGAAGTCTTCAGCTAGTCAGTTTATGTAACATATCTGTGGGGAACATTTATTAAACCTTAAATTTTTCTAGTTGTGCTTTTAAAGGAGAAAACTAGCATTTTTAGAGAAAACTAAAACCTCAAATCCATCTAAAACCTTCAAGGTCATGTAGCATCCAGTGTCAGATGTTTCCTAGCATCATGATCCATGCTGGTTTTCGTCCAATAATCCGATATAGTTGAGGCGACAACTCAAGTCACATTTTCGGAACTTCAGTTGCACAGTTTGAATTGACACACATTTGTTGTGACATTTTCTTCAAGAAGAATTTTATATATATATATATATATATATATATAAATATATATAGGTTAGTTACATTTGTGGATGGGAGTTAGGTGGACTTTGTTTCAATACAATAAAAAAATTAGGTTTTAGCAAATACCCGCCATGTGTATGAACAAAACAAATTACACAATATTACACATTACATAAAATGGGTATATACGGTACGTAGACAATTACTCTTAAATAGGTATATATGTAGACAATTTGCTTAAACATGTCTTGCTAGCAAAAGAGTTAATGCTAATAAATCAAGCTTGGAATACCAGCACTATAAAACTTTTGGATCTAAATCAAATCCTTCACCTCACCAAATGTTTGGGGATTTGGATAGTTTACATGCAAATAAGACGTTTCTCATAAGGCAAAAAATAGCCAGCAGCTGTTGTGGCTTCTGATCAGTCTTGTTTCCAACAAGGAAAATAAAACTGATAAGTATATTTTCATATTCATTTCAGCCATTTTCAATTTAGTGGAATTCAGTCACATTGGGACACTATGGGGATGATTTACTAAAATTTGAATTTCTATTTATTAAATTATTTGTGTTTAGTGATGGGTGACTTTATCCCGAGGAATTCATGAAACTCAAGTCAATTTCAAGTAACGGCGAAAAAATTCACAAAACGCAATGTTTTAAATCGGCGTAAAAATGATTTTGAAGTGCAACAATTGTGACACGACACAACAATTTTTATATATGCAACTCTTTTGTCCAAATGCATTATAGTCAATTATTTTGACATGTGACTATTTTTATGCACAGAACAATTTTCACACATGCAACTTTTTTTTCAAATACATTAAAGTCAATGCATATCCAAATAATTTGGAGGTGCAACAACCTTAGGGGCAAATTTACTATTATTCCCCCCAAAAA
>CM044441.1:4325325-4389217 GCA_024363595.1 Xenopus borealis | reverse complement strand
AATCCCTTTTTAAATAGTAGAATGACATCAGCTTTTCTCCAGTCCATATGCACCATACCAGATGAAAGCTAATCTGAGAAAATCAGAAACAGGGGCTGGTCTAAAACTGAACCAAGCTCTGTTAGAACCCAGGGGTGTATGCCATCAGGCCCTGGAGCCTTGTTTAAATTTATTTTTATTAAAGCTTTTTGGATCATATCCTGAGTCAGCCACTGACTAGATTGAGCTGAGCCATCAGTGCAGCTATGAAGTGAGCCTTGGACTCCTCTATTGCATACACTGAAGATATGCACATTTGCCTTTTCTGTATCTGTTACAACCATATTGGTACCATTTTTAATGGAGAAACACTCTGAACCTGCATCCTTTTACTATGAATATATTTTTAAAAAACTTTTTAGTGTTGGTTTTCAATACAATTAACTGTTCATTTCCTTTCTTTGCCTTCTGGATTGCTGATTTACAACATTTATTAGAGTGTTTATATTTGTTAAATGCAGCTTCTGCCCCAACAGACTTGTAGTTTTGAAATACTTTTCTCTTCTTTCCTGTTATCTTCTTTACATCTGTATTAAGCCACATAGGATGATTTTTAGAGCTTTTATATATAATATAATACATTGAGCAACAGTAATGATTTAATATCATTTTAATATAATTTTAATGATTTAATATCATTTTAAATAGCAACCATTGCTGTTCTGTGTTTTTGCTGCAAACTTAATGCCCCAATTAATACTCTACAGGCAGCCCTCAAGGCACTAAAATTAGCTTTTCTGAAATTCATGGTTTTTGTTGCCCCTGTATATATTTCTTTTTTACACCAAATATTTAATGATATACAGTAACATTATTGTCACTATTACCCAGGGGTTCAATGGCTTGCACATTTGCTATATAAGTTCTCGGTCATTTGAGATCACTATATCCAGAATAGCATTTTTTCTGGTAGGCTCATCAACAACCTGTGCCATAAAATTGTCATGCAACAAGTTTATAAACTTGTTCCCATTAACTAAACTGACAGCACCTTTGCTCCAGTCAATATCTGGGTATTTAAAATCCCCCATTATCATTTACCCAAACTTTCAGCCTTTTTTATTTGTATCAGGAGCTTAGACTCCTCCTCGCTTACATTAGGGGGTCTATAGCATACCCCATACAATTAATTTGCTGTACTCTTTACAATTGGTGAAGAACTCTACCCATAAGCCTTCTGCCCCCTCATTTTCTAACATCACCTCCTCCTTTATATAAGCTTTTAAATCCTGCCTAACAAACAGACATACCCCTCCTCCTTTTCTATTGCCTCTGTAATTCCAAAACAAAGTATAGCTACTGATATTAACTGCCCAGATATGCAACTCATTCAGCCATGTTTCGGCCACACCAATCACATCATATTTTCCCTCCAGCACTAACACGTCCAGTTCTCCCATTTTACCAGTCAGACGCCTTGCATTTGCAAACATACATTTAATAGTGGTACCATATTGAAGAAATTATATGTGGTCCTCCCTAGCCTTAACAGAACCCCCAACCAAATCTCCTCCCCCATTTTTCCTTCCTTTGCCCACTATTTCATCTAACCTGTCTTCCCCTGAATATTTTAATGAACCCTCCCCCCATGCCTAGTTTAAAATAGCCTCCAACTGTCTAGCTATCTTCTTTCCAAAAACAGCTTCACCATCATCATTGAGGAGCAGCCCATACCTAGCAAAGAGCCTGTAGCCAACTGAGAAATCAGCCCAGTTCTCCAAAAACTCAAAACCCTCCTCCCTACACCAATCTCTCAGACATGCTTTAATCTCCCGAAGCTGTCTTCTTAGCATTGCTCCTGACACAGGTCATATCTCTGAGAAAATTACCTTGGTAGTCCTTGCCCTCAACTTCACACCTAGTTTTATAAAATAGTATAGTAGTACTGGGAGTCCCCTTTAGAAAGCCACTGTTTGGTCAGTCTAGTGTATATACACAGAATCAAGGAAGTCACATTTTGCTTGCTATGTTAAGATTTTGCTTTCTTTAGAATACATTATTCATTTCCAGATAACACCTCCATACCTGTACTCATGCTCACTGTTAAGGATCAATTCTTAGTGAATTTAAGGGCTTAATATTCTCATAGTTCTTTGTTAATATGCTTTGTTCAGTCCCTGCAGATCATTAGTGAAGGAAAGGAACAAATAACAAAAATACATTAGTCAACCTTATACACACTGAGGAGTTAGTGTAGATGAGTTAGTTTTAATCAACAGAAACTTGAACTGGACTGTATTTAACCACTGGTTAATTTGTTTATGTTGGGAAATCTTTATTCTCAGATTTACAGCAAATCTCTAACCGGTTTCTAGTCAGCTAGTTAGCAGAAGACTTAATCTCTGGCAAATTCATTTGCTATCAGTTCTAGTCAGCCAGTTAGCAGAAGACTTCACCTCTGGCAAATACACTTGCTAAGCGTGAAGTATAACTCCATATATTATAAATCTTCTGCTATACACTAAAGAAAGGGAAAGGCTCAGATCATAATTTTTTCCCTGTGTAGAAATTATACATTCCCCCCATAGTGTAAACTTTAAAACAACTGTTGAAATTCCACACAGCACAAGCAACATTCTTGGGCAGTAATTTATTTGCATATAACTCATCCTATTAACCTGATAAACTGATGTATATGCAAATAAGCCATAACAAAATAAACTTGGCATTTTAAGAAAAATTAAGAATAATGAAGGCTTAGAGAAACTTTCCAAAAGGCAGTATCATACATCAGTGTATGATCAACATTTCTCCTGTATAAATCAGCATAATGGTAGCTTCCTCTCAATACCAACTTCCTCTTCCAAGTTTGCTAGAATACATGTTGAAGTGTTGTTGAGTTTTCATTCCTTGGTGCATTAAGTATAATGCAGGACTTTTCGCTATTGTAACCAATAGGTCACTTTATCGGCCTAATGTCCCTAAATGAGTGTATATCTCTATATTAATATACCCTTAGTTACTCAAATAAAACTACCATTGACAGGAGGGGCATCATGCCAGTTGTTTCATATACATTTAAGAGGTGGGGTAAATAATAGATTTTCTGCAAATTAATGAAACTATAAAAGTTCTTCTTTAGATGTTCTTTAGCTAGGCTGGGGTCCTAGCTAACTTGCAAATTTTTATCCAAATGTATTTCAAAATTGTTCAAAAACATTCTGCTTTTAAAAATCTAATGATCCTGGGGTTGTACCATTGATGCTTAAAATCAATTACTAAGAACAATCCATTTAGGCAGTTTTTACTTGATAGACAGGGCTAACATGAAGTCACAGTGTAAATCATAATGTCACTTTGAGCGATTTGAGGGGAGTGTGTGTGGCCTTGAGAAGCTTGTCTGTAGACACCTCTCCCACATACCTCATGCAGAGCTTTAGCTCTAAAAAAAAAAAAATAATAAATCAGGTTACTCTTTTGCTGACTGAACGTTGTTGGTGAACAATACTTTAGAAGGTTTATGCTGTTATCAATTGAAGTGTTATTCACTTTCATAACACGTCTAAGGAAATTTAAAATTACTGATTTAAAGCCATGTTTACAGAATGAGTTCTTTTACGAGAAACTTTGGTTTAATAATGTGAGGCCTCACAGGTTTCATTGAAGTATTTAAAGAGGGCCGTTTTCCCATGGGTGGACTTAAGTAAGATTTGCTAGCTCCAAGATCTGACAAGCATGGTGAATTTTGGCAAAGCAGTTAACTGGCTTAGCATTGCCCCAAACTCAAGACTAAATAATGTAACTGTATAATCTGAACCACACCTCACATAGAGCTGTGTAAATTCCCTGTTTATACATTTTTGTAGCATCTAATCTGAGGTCTATGTGTTAATGGGTCACAGTTTACACTGATCACATCATAACCTTTTACACAATATTTTCAAATGGCAGAAAGAGGAAAAATCGGGTTGTATTTTTTTGTAGCTTGTTTTTAAAATATTTTTAACTGACAGGCACTTAATATAAAATGTAATTAAACATGTGAGACACATTCTTATAAAATAAGAAATATAGCATTTGTGTCAGTAAATGTGTCAGTAAATGCCTCATCTGGTCTGATTTACATTGCTTGCATGTTTTTTTATTTATTTTAAGAGCAGTGACATTCCAGAATGTTCTACCAGGTGAGGTTGTGAAAGCACGTTCCCTCATTGCCTTCAAAAAGAATTAGATATGTTCCTGAGTGATCAAAATATGCAAGACCAAAATATATTAATTTTAGAGACGAAGGGATTAAAGAAACCCTTCTGATTATCATTAGGCAGTCACAAAGGTTTTTTTTTCCCATGGTTTAAAACAAATGTTAAGGTGGCCATAGACGCACAGATAATATCGTACGAAACAAATTCGGTGCGTGTATGGTGGGAAATGAGCCGACCAATATCGTCAGAAGATTAAGATATCGGTCTGCTGGTTGATCGGGCTGGATGGAAAATTTTGATCGGATGCCTTTGAAAGCACCCTTAACATCGGCCATTGTTAGTGCTGAATTGTCAGATACAGGTAGAATTCTATTGTTTCTACCTGTAAATTTGATGATTCAGCTCCACACGTGTGTTGAAATGAACGATCTTTCTTGGAAAGATCTTTTCCAAGAACGATCATAATTGTTACTTCTATGTCCAGCTTTACAGAAGGTTTCACCTTTGTCTTGCATGGGAGTTTGGTTAAGTTTTTTTTTAATAATATAATGAGATAAATTCCAATTTAATAAAGTTAAATATTTTACTAAATAACACCAAATAAAAAACACATAAATGCTGTAAGTCGCTGTTAGAAAAACAGTGTAAAAAGTGACACAGTTATTTAAATAGGATTTGAAGTGAGCCCTGATTTTTATGACGCAATCTACTAAAAAATATACATCTTCATAAAAACTTGGTTTAAATGACTGTTGATAAGACAACATAAAATTTTGTATATTTGGAGATAAATAGGGGAATGTAATACAAGTCATTAACACAAAAATATTTGCAATGCGAAAAGTTAAGCCTTTGCGCAAACAAATTTTGCTTTGCGCGAATGTAATATACCTTTTGCGAACCCAGAAACTGTTTTTTTTTTTCTTTTCTTTCTTTCTTTTCAATATCTTTTTATCAGAAACTGTTTAACAACCAATTCCACCAGTGGAAGGCCGCTTGTGAATTTTATAGTTTGTGCTAATGCACTGTCAATGTAATAAATCTGAAAATCTCTCATTTACCTCTAAAATGTACAAATCTTTTGAAATTCTGGATTGTTGTGAGAAATGTTGTTTATATTTGATGATACAGTTGAAATGCCATATCCCAGAGTTTTAAGAAAATAATTCTACTTTTAGGGGTAGATTAACTAAATTCACATGAATAATTTGAATATGCAAATTAGGTAAATTCGACCATCGAATATTTGAATTCGAATAATTCGAATATTAGAATAAAATTTTATTTGAATATTCGATGGTCGAATTATTTCCCCTTTAAATTTTTATTCGACCACCTACTTCGCCAGAACCAAGCTACCGAATTGGGAATCATTTGATTGATCAATCAAATCGTTCAAATTCAAAGGATTTTACTTTCCTTTTAATCATATGGTCGAATTTCAAATTTTTTTTAATTTGAAATTCGACCAATGCTAAAGCTGCCCCTAAATGTATAAATCCCCTTTTCTCAATATTTAATACAATTCTTATTGAGTTTAGACTAACCTCTATCTAGATAAGCCATATAGCAGCTACCACGGTGTGCATGTGTACTTTTTAACTGCTAATCTGCACCCATTAATTTAAACACTGATAATTTACTTTCTGTTTAGATGTATGTATTTGAAATTTAAAGCATATCTATAAACTGGATATAATTTTTATTTAAAATCCAACGACAAAACTATCAAAGGCAAAAGCTTATCATCAGGCGTATATCATTGTCTGTTGAACCATTTGTGTCCCTGTGAAAGTTAGTTCACAGCTGAATTGAATTTAAGGGGAATAGATTAATAATACCTCCTATAAATAGAATGGAAACATATGGAATGCATATTGCTATAATAATACTTAACATATTTCATGCATCTGAATTAAGATGCAAGAGGTTAACAATATTTGAAAATGTAAGTAACTTGAGACACAGAATGGAAGATTTTAATCTTAATGTTCGTAGAGTAGGAAACACTTCCACATCACTTACATTGCTCTGGGCACATTATCTCAAATTATTCTTAAAACATTAATCTGACAATATAAAATCAATTAGCCATTGGTTTTATCCATATAACAAAAACATCTTTTTAGTTCTTCGTTTCTTGATAGCTTCTTTCAGATTTTCCTAAATATCCTCAGACAATTAGCCCAATGAAAATATGGTAAATAAACTAGAATTTAGACTAATTGTTTAAATATGACCGTGCTTTGCACTATGCCAGATTTAGTCATCGGTCATTCTTTATTTATAATTGAGGTTGAATGAATTATTTGAAGAACATCTTAATTTGTGCAAAGTGAAAAGGTTAATATATTTCAAAGATTAGTCATTTTTATGACTTTCCGTGGTCTTATTTTTAATGTTGAGCCATTCTTCCCATTTGCAATGTTCATAAGTTGTAATTTTATGTAAAACAACAATTGTCTGAGTGAAAATAGTTTTTACCGAACTCTGACCTTGAATATAAAAATAAAGTCCTGTGTAATTGATATGCTTGGAATAATAAAGTATTAGAAGGCAAAAGAAAAATGAAAAACCATTTAGGTAAATTGTACATTATCACAAGACAGATGTTCTTAAACCCTTTGGAAAATCGTTTTAATAGTTTTGTATATTTTTTATGTAATTATTTACCTTGACCTGAGCATGGGGATGCACAGTTTGTTTTAAAAGCTTTTGGTACACAAATCCACTCCCTTTGTTTCCATATTTGTATTCGCAAACAAACCACTGATTTTAAAAGAACTCTGAGGGCCAGATTTATCATCGGTCGAATTTCGAATTTAAAAAAATTTGAAATTCAACAATGTGAATGGAAGGGAAGTAAAATCCTTTGAATTCGAATATCGAATTCGAAGGGTTTTACCGCAATTCGATTGGTCGAACAATCAAATAGTAAAAATTTGATTGATTAAATCATTCGAACCAATCGAAGGAAAATTTAAAGGGGAAGTAATTCGAAATTTGACTAGTCGAATAGTCGAATATGTTTTTATTTGATCTATTTGATCTATTCTATTCGATCGAATTTCCAAATTCGACGGTCAAATTTGCCTAATTTGCATATTCAAAAATTCGACCAATCAAATTTTGTAAATTCGATCAAATTTCTAATTCTTCCCACTAATTTGATAAATCTGCCCCTGAATGTTGACTTAAAAAAAAAAATATATATATATATATATATTAATTAAATAATTCCTAAACTGTAAATATGAAGAAACCCATAGCACCCAATGAATATTTAACCACCAGTGATATAATCTATAGCAACCAATCAACTTTTGGAATTTTAAAAATATAGCTCAAGTACTGAACAATGTTCTTGAAATTTTACACAAGATTTATCTTTTGGCTGATTTGGGCAGCCCCACAGTTTAAGAACCAATGAGGGTAGATTGTGAGCATGCAGTATGGCAATTCTAGGTGTACACCCTTCTAGATAATTATCTTGTGCTAAACTTTGGTTTTATATGCCAAACACATGCTAGCAGAAGACCCAAGAGCATGACATCTGTATACTATCAGACAGTGTCAGAGAATGAGAAGGAAACAGAGACCAGGAAGCAACATTCCACATGCTAGCCATCAGAAAGCCCTTATGCATGCAAAAAATAGATCCTCCTTTTATCAGAATTACTGCCTCTTAGCCAAAGTTTAAAGTGCAATAACTTACAGGTATAGGCTGAGCAATTTATCTTCATTATATGATTGGTGGGGGGGGGGGGCTCTGTTCTTTTTCTAAGGAAATAATCCCAAAAGATATCTGTAGATGTTTAGGAGTAACTTTTGACTTCCATGTCATATGTAAATGTACATTTCTATGTCAGGAAATGTTTTTCCCTTTATGATAGGGGTATTTCAGCTGCTGTGGACTGTACATCTCCCACTGAGGATGGTAGCAGTTACAGTTCACACCAGAGTCATGAGTTTAACATTTCTGTAAGACAAGGATGTCCAGCTGGAATCCTACTGGCTGGACATGGTCCTTCAAGAGATTTTAGTCCCCTATCTGCTCAACGTTTTCTAGACTTCTTTGCAGGACATCTTCATTTTTATATAATGAAATATTTATATTTAGATATCTGATATAAAAAATAAATGGCACTGAACAGAACTGCTATATGTCATTATTGTGTCTAGGTTCCCTTCTAGTCGATGTATTTAATTTTTCACCTGGAATAAAGGAGGTTGTTCTTGGTGTCTTGGCTTTGCTTGTTGAGGAAGAGATACATTGAAGTTTAAACCATTGCTTGTTGAGGAAGAGATACATTGAAGTTTAAACCAGGTTACACAATCTATGAGATATTGCTTGGGGGGGACTCAATAAGACTTACAGTAATATGCTTCAGGGTTTGGATTGTCCTTGTGCTAATGAAAATCAGGTACCTATATCTAATAGATTATAAATGTTGCTACACAATGAGACATAGTGTTGTATATATTCTGAATGGTGCCACCTGGATGGTACAAGTTATATATTTAATTTATTTCTAACCCATATTAATTGTTTAATATTTAATTGTTTTTATATTTTGACTTTGACTGATATAATTAATGAATAACTTGGAATCGAATTGCAGATTTGAATGCATTTATCCTAGTTTTGATTAATGTTAATTTACTGGTCAGGCACTGTTTTATGTGTGATTTATTTGTGCTATAAGTATTAATATTTTAAACATAATAAATGATTATATTTATGTCTAGTCCAAAAAATCTATTTTGTTGTTTCAATCTAACTGTACAAACCAATGAAAAATAAGTGCTGATTGGGCAAATACCCATATAACTGTGTACAGTTTATTTAACAACACAGAACATATGTCTTGGCAGCAAACATGCACTACAATGTAGATTGTATATATAATAAAGCAATACAAGCAGTTTCTGTGTTTTAAGAAATGGTAAAATATATCCTCCAAAATTTATGATAAAGGAACTTACTATTACAGGAACTATGTTATACAAAATCTTTAGGGATGTCTTTCTACACAGATGTCCTTAACATCATAATTCTGGCTGCAATTGTTTCCCTTCCCACAGCAATTACAAATAATGGAATATGTCAGTGACCCTCCCCCTTCCCATATGAATAATCACTTTTTTCCCAAATAAAGCTATATGTTGACAAATAAGACAGTGAGTGACTCAGGTAGCTAGCCCTAAGAGAGAGAAGTTATATATTGGTTATAGAAAATTGGATATGTTTAGTAGAATGTAGAGCAGAGATGCTTATTTTTGGTCTCACCAGCTAATGTTGACACATAAAAGCTAAGATCTCCTGCTTTTGGTATTGGGCACTGTAGCTCAAAAGACCTCTTTCAGCTAAAAGAATCATTATAGCATCATGGTTTTATTTTTATCTTGTATTTGTCTAATGGAACTATTAGATGTCTATGTATAATTTCTTTTCAATGATGGGTGAATTTGTCCCATTTCGATAGGCTTAAAATGTTGCCAATTTCCTACAAAATTCGTGAAAAAGCGAAAAATTCACAAAAAAAAATCTGCGCCAATTTTGATGCCTGCGACAATTTGATGCACACCTATTATGTCCATATGCATTAAAGTCAAACGGCATCCGAATAATTTTAAAGCACAACAGTTTTTATGCACACGACTATCAATTTTTTTTCAGAATAGCTAGACTGGGAGGCCCATTTATTAAAGGTCACATTTCAGTGGTATTAGAGCTTTTTGAAACCACAATTAAACTCATTTTCTCTAAAGCCATGAAAGTTATTAATAGATCCAATCATAAAAAGTAAGAATGGGAAAAAATGCTGAACAATGCACTAAAAATGGGACATGGACTGCTTTTACTTTTCTCTTAATAAATATTGCTTTGCATAGTGCTCCCTCTGTTTTAAAAATACATTTAACCATGGTAAGGTAAGATTTTTTTGACCCTAGCTTTGTCATCTGGCTGGTCTAACGAGTCAGACTAGTAACTCACTGTGTAAGTCCAGTTGCTTATGACTTATCCATACTAGATGCTGTATATCATGACCTGGATAAATTAAAACCTTTATAGAGATCTAATACAAAGACACACAAAGTGTATTTTATCACTATCCCTTTTACCAAAATTAAATTGCAATTATTTTCCCAGATGGCGATTTCCATTATTTGTTCATGTGCAACACTGAAGAATGTTTGTCTGACAAAATGAGAAAAAAAGCAGTTGACGTTTTTTACCCTTTGATTTTCTGATTGAAGTAGATGAACTTCCGTTGAAATCATGGGATTGCAATGACATTTTATTGTTAAAACATTATTTCCATTACAACTTCAAATACTGCATTCCTCCAACTCCACCTAAAAGCTTTAAAGACTTGTAAGTAAGCATTTCCAACTTTACTTAAAACTGTCAAAGTATGTTGGCGTATCCACCATTACTACCTCTACAGAGACTGGACAGTCTGATTCTATAATCAAAGTGTATGGCTGGACAGCATTGAAGCATTCAGATGATAGCTCAAACTAAAAAACATTCACAAAAACCCAAAATGGACATGATATCTAAGATTACTTATTCTTTATTTAAAATCTAAAAATGTTCTAATATTAAAGAGAAAGCTAATACAGGACAACATGTCTAACAATGCCAATAACGGTGCAGAAGTCAATGAAGATTGCAGTGCACAAGGGCTAGACACTTAACCACTTCTACACTTGTTCCTAAGGTCAAGGTTAAGGTCAAAACACTCAACAATTTTGATCCTGTGTACATTGCTTCCATGTACTCTTCATATCGCCTGTGTTAAGGCCGCAATGATTAATTGTCTTCTCTCATATTCCCTTCTCCTATGCACCTTTAGGACTTTTCAAGAATGACACTATGGGGGAACTTACTAAAACTAATATTTTTCTCATTTTTAAGAAACCACAAATAATCTCATTTCCACTAATATCATTTATCAAAAGATTCGAACTGAAAAGCCAAAGCTGCAACTTTTCTATGTTGTCACATAAAACCTAGAGTCGGAAATATCTGAAAACCTCAAAAACCATAAGGCATAGAAAGACCTTACAGTTTTAAAAAGAATCTGCCATTGACTTTTAGATGATTTTGACAGGTACTAGCTGGAGTATTTCTGATTTTGGAATAGCTGTAGCTTTGTCCCAGAAAGCTTTTCAAGATTTTCCTCTGTGACTTTTTGGGTTTTTTGTCTACAAAAACCCCAACCCAAAAAAGTTACAGTTTAGTAAATTCCCCTAGTATTTCTGGAACTCACTTCCAATAGGTGCGTGTTATTAATTGGAAATACTGGGAGCACAGTGGAGTTTTACCAAATAAATAATACTTATATGGTGCTAAATGCTGCAAACAGAGATGTTTTGAAGAATTTTCAAGCTGAAATGCCAGAAACTGAAAAAATAAACAAAAATAAGCAAATTGCCTATTTCAATTTTTTTTGTTAAGGAGATATTTTCAACATATGATTTAACATGTCCAGAGTTTTAGGCGGAAATGAATCCCTCACATTTTAGATTCCTACATTATATTCAAAAGAGGTTAAAAAAAGTATGTCTCAACTCGTGAAAACCTCTATAGTCCCCAAAGACTCAAACACGCAGATATCAGCATTTCTGTGCAAAAAAAAAAAATGTTGTGTTTCTGTAATTGTTTATTTCACTAACATGGGCAGAACATTTAGCAGAAACAGATGTTAAGAGTGTACAAAAGACAACAGTGGAAGATCCTCCTGGGCATTGTATTACAGGTGAATACTCTCTGGCTTGAATTTCAACATCGTTATCTATCAGTAAATTCCCCCGCAGATATGACAAGACTTTGTAAAGTAAAATTGATTTCAGGCCATAAAAACGAAGGCACTTAAGGAACAGAAAACACGTGCCTGCTGTACAAATGAGCAATGGAAAGCTGTAGACTTTAAAACCCCAGATGTAAAAAGGAAGAAGTTGCTTCTTAGAACTACACTTCCCAGGATCCTGAGCCAGCCAATGGGCTCCAAGCCACTAATCTCCTTATAACAATTTTTTTTTATTTAGGGTATTACCAAAAATAAAATATTTCAACAGTTTTCCTGATAATATGGTTCTTTCTGTAATTTGGATCTCCATACCTTAAAGGGCAGATTAAATAAAGGTCGAATTTCGTATTTATGTGAATTTTTTTTACTCTAATGAATTCAAATGTACTCAAAACTCTCACGTTAACTTATTTAGGGAAAATGTCGAAAATTTGAACAAATGTTACTGACCTGAAAACTCAAACAAAATTAAATTAAATTAAACTTAAAAATGAAACTTGATTCGAGTGCTTCTCCGAAATAAACTTGAATGTCAGGAAAGCTATTAACATCTTCAAATGGGTCAACAGATCTCTTCCATTGATTTATAAATTAATTTGGCAGGTTTTAGGTGGCAAATATTCGAATTAGAACTGTTTCCATGGTTGAGGTGTGATAAATCTCAAATTTACATCTGATTTGGTGTTTTTAAACTGGAATTTGTGAGTTTTGGCACAAAAAAAATTCGAATTACCATTTGAACTTTAATAAATCTGCCCCTAAGTATACTAGAAAATCATGTACATAAATGAAACCCACTAGGCTGGTTTTGCTTCCAATAAGGATTAATTATATCTTAGTTGGGATTATGTACAGGGTACTGTTCTATTATTACAGAGAAAAAGGAAAAACTTTTTAAATTGTTGGATTATTTGGATAAAATTTGGAGCTTTCTGGATATGGGGTTTCAAGATAACTGATCCCATACCTGTATTACAAAAGGGGCATGCATACATGGGAGCAGGTTTGTTGTTTACTATTGTAGTAGGCATCTGCTGTCTGCCTTGTAGCTAAGTTTTAGCAGATTTCACTTTACAATAGACAAATGACTGATCAATGTGTTGCACCAAAGTATGCCTTCATCATGTTCGCCATGGCCACAGAGCCTAGAAGCTGGCGTGTTTTATAATATGAATAGCTAAAGTAATGGAATAGCAGCCTAGCGCAAACTAGTACAACCTAGTGAACCCTAACCTTAATTTTGCAACAAAACTTTACTGGCCAATTATTTTCTATCATCCCAAGTAGCATTCCTTCTTGAAAACCTGTTAATCATGAATAGTATGTTTCTATTAAAACAAGTCACCCTCTAAGGGGCAAATTCACTAAAGTGCGAAAATGAGCTAGCGACAGCTTCGCCAGGCGATTTTTTGCCAGAGCTACGCAAATTGACTAGGATGCAAATTTGTGCTCAGGGCGGTGAATGGTAGCGAAGTAGCGATACTGTTACTTCACCAGGCAAAGCGCATTTACGCTAGCGATGCCTAATTTGCATATGGCGTGAACTTAAGCGTATAATAGAGGTGTATGTTACAGCCACTACATTACACTACACAAGCCCAAGAAACCTTTAATAAATAAAATAAAGTTGTCCTATTGCCCTAAACATGTGTCCACTGTACAGCTGAGTTGCCATAATGAAAATGAAATGTAGGGTGGGAGGGAGGGTAACCCTAAAAAAAGTTGAGCTGTTTTTCAGACTATCACCCTACAAAAGGTAAAAGACACCAGCGTCTTTTTGGGACTCTTATCTCCTATCTATTGTATTGAACTTTAAAGTTACGTCTAGCGTAAGAGGTAACGTTCAGAAAAATGTTCTAAAAAAATGTAGCTATGTCCCTTCGTCAGTGCGTAACTTCGCCTGGCATAAGGGTGCGAAGTTGCGCAAGTCTACTTCACTAGCGAATTTTCGCCAGGGACACTGTTAGTGAATCAGTGAAGTTACGAATTGACGTCACGCTGGCGAATTAGCACTAGCGTAAGACGCTTCGTGCTTTCGTGAATTTGCACCTAAGTTTCCATCACACATCAGAGATAATAGAGAGAGAGGATTGATCATCAGAAAACTGACAGGATGCTGAAATTCTTATCTGTGTGTCTTGCAATTTTTATCTGAGCTTAAATTATTTGTGTGTTAAAAATCAGCTGATGTATGTGTATGAGATCTCTTATCAAGAAGCCTGATGCCCGGAATTATGAATAGACCATCTGCCATTGAGTCTATTTTAAGCAAATAATTACATTTGTTTTTTTTACTACAGGTATGGACCTATTATCCACAATCACCTGGAACTGGGGCTTTCCGGATAATTGGTCTTTCATAATTTGGATCTTCACACCTTAAGGCTACTAGAAAATCATTTAAACATTAAATTAACCCAATAGGCTGGTTTTGCTTCCAATAAATATTAATTATATCTTAGTTTGGATCAAGTACAAGGTACTGTTTAATTATTACAAAGAAAAAGAAAATCATTTTTAAAAATTTGGATTATTTGATTATAATGATGTCTATGGGAGATTGTTTTTTAATAATTTGGAACTTTCTGGATAACAGGTTTCTGGATAATGGATCCCATACATGTATCTGCTTTTTTATTATAAAACATATAGTATACTTGATCCCTACTAAACTGCAAAATTCCTATTTTGTTTTTGAATGTTTGAGTGTTTTGTAGTAGAATTAAGGTATGGAAATTCTAAACTGTGGAAAAAACACAGGTCGTAAGCATTCTGGATAATATAAACCCATACTGTTTTAAAATACTATACAATAGACAACTGGCTGTTTCTCTTACTTCTTCTTAAACACTCATTCCTATATATGATCTTCTGGGAGTGGTGCAGAAAGATGGGCTTATAATAACCAATCAGCAGTTTGTTTTCCTTAACCTTGTACAGTGAAGATAATCACGAAGCTATCATTTCTAAATGACCCATGTTTTATCTTCTGTAGTCTGCTTCAGAGGCATCAGTACTGAATTCTTTGCATTTTACGATTCTCTTTGCACAAGGAATAAAATACAAAAACAGATTTCAAAGGTGCCTTTCGGAAAATAAGTTTATATGCTGAACCATATGGATTAATTCCCATTCATAAAATTCATGAGTAATGGGGCTGTATTCCATATATCATCACTTTGTCTCACAGAAAGGTTAAATTAAGTGTAAAAAAGTACAGTGGATACAGTCTACATTCCCAGAAGTTGGATCCCGATCCAAACACATCTATTATGTGGAAGGGCTGAAATTTGCAGAAGTAATCATATCGTATTGTTGCATGCAATTTCCGTTGATAGTAGCGTCCAATTTGTTTTAACACCAAGGGATTTTGGAATCACTTTTTATTTCCTAGAGAATACAAAACAAACATTCGTTTTATGGCAATTTATAGAATGCTCTAAGTAACAGGCGTTGTTATCCATTCGAATTATATAGATTCATCTGCTGGGTTTTATAGGCACCGTTACAAAATAAACGTATCTGAAATATATTTGGCAGCACAATGTTTATTTAGGTTAATACATCCAACTATATTGTCACTTTTTTTTAAAGAAATACAATAAGGGGCCAACTTTATAACATTTTTGTTCTCAATTTCAGTACTTTATTTGGGACATTACTTGTTTGGAATACTGTGAGGGGATGTTAAGAGAACTATCTTTAATGCTTTTAAATAAATTGAAGAACATTTTCCTTGATTTCCTTCCTTCATAAAGAAAATGTCCATTGATTAATATATGTTGTAGACTTTTTAAATATTAGGTAACATAAATAAATACAGATGAAGCCACTTGGATTTGTGTGTTAAATACGTCATGACTCAGTATTAATTGAAGAAACTGTGTTATCTAAAGTCATCTTAACTCATTTAATGAGTTTTAGTGGGATGCCGTGACACAATTTGCCCTAATGGGATAAGTGGGATATCTGGGTTTAGTTATTCTGTGCCAAACACACAAACCAAAGTGGCTTCATCTGTACATGAAATATGTATGTATGTCACCCTTTACTTATGGATGTTTTAATTGATATGGATCAGAAGATGAAATTCCAGTATTGAAAAGGGTTTTCAGCTGGGCAATAACATGCTTTCATGTTTAACATCTACAGAGAATGGCATCTTGATAAAATTTGTTCATGGATATAGAAATGGCCTTTGTACAGAGAATAGTTGGCATTGGTACATGCTCTAACTGGAATAACATATTAAGTGGTATATTACAGGGTCAATTTTTTTTTCATCTATTCATAATTCACACTGAGAAGGGCATTAGAAAAATATATTTTGAATTTGCACAAAAGTAGGCAGAACAATCTAATCTATCCAGGCTGTGTCTTTCTTGCAGTGAGGTCCAGGTAATCTGGAAGGGTAAACTCCAGATGATGTATGTACATTTATGCACTTTGGATTTTAAAATGAAATCTATCTCATTTTAGCCTTCATTGATCTTCTAAGAGGAATTGATTGAGAAAGACTTGAGATTTTTCTGAATAATAAACTTAGCTGTTACAAACAATACCAGTCAGTAAAATAGGAATCCATTGAGAACAAAGGAGGTTTCATTTTAGGATGTAAAAACTTTTACACATTGAGTTTTGTGAAGCTGATCTCCCTCAAATGGTTGTAATGGCAGAAACATTAGTCACTTCAAGAAAGCATTGAATACCATTTTAGAAAAGTATGAAATGCAAGAATTCCAATATTAATTCTCGTTTGACTTACTGATCCAGGGGCTTATCCATTTGTCCTTTTAGAGTCAAGAAGTTTTTTGTTCTCTTTTCGATAAACATTTTAATTTAAAAGACATGTTTTCATTCAACGTCATAACTAAGTTATTATGTAGAAAGTTTTATTACACAAACTGTGCACTGGTCCAAACTATAAAATGCTCCAGTGGACGAGTTAGTAAATATGTTTGCAGGTTACAAAAACATGTTCAATAAATATAATCCATATTAAATAAATATTGTTCTGACAATGGAGATGATGTTTTCATTGCACACATTTTTCCCATTAGCAGCTTTACATTACATTCATAACCGAGTCATAATAAATGGAAGTCCTTATGTGATGACAATATCACTTTATAATTTTGTATTTATTTAATTAATGTTAGAAAAACAAATTTTATTACAAAAGTGTCTGTCAATAGTTGCCTCTTAGAAAATACCTACCAAATTGGGTTTAAATGTGAACTTTTTAAAATTCTATTAAAAAAAAAAACACTAAAATATTTTTTCTGCAATTTAGGTAAAAAAAAACTTGGTGATCTTTTATAGCTGCCTGGTTGCCATGGGTCTCATATTTCACAAAGTAACACCTTGATCAATGTACGTGAATAATTAATATATAGCTGACCACAGACTCCATTGTAGATCCATAGAAAGAAATCATTGATGCCTCTGTAAATAAAGGCACCAATATAGGTGTTTTTATTTTATTTTATTTATAACTTTTGTAATACGTTATAAACTGAAAGTTAATACCATGCTTTTAACATTGTTACATATTATATACAGAATATACAGCTTTGTTGAGTAACATAAAAATATTGATGTGATCATATCAATATGCTGTTCGTATCCATGCTGTTAAAAAATATATTTTAAATATGTAACTACTTGCAAAATTTCAATAAAAACTTTTTTTGAAATACAAAAAAAAAACTTGGTGAATTCATATGAACTATCAGAATGTATTATGATATAATTATAACAACTAAAAGCTGATGAGTTTCTTAAGATGTTAATTGAAAGTGTCTCTGAAGAGTTCAAACAATTTTTTCAAGATTCTTTTAAACAAGATCAAGATTTATTTCATTGAAAATAAATGGAACAAAGTCATTTTCGTTTACAATCAATTTTTTAATTAATATGCTAGTAGAAATAAAAAAAAACTATTATTCTTCTTTTGTTGAAAAATATGCAATTAATATTATAAATATTTTTTCTCCAACCAACACACACATGCTGTGAGTTGCTAAATTGGTTAAATCCAGGTTGAGCCAGCAATGTTAGGCAGAGGAAGCACTCTTACCATTAATAAATCAAAAACTATAAGAAAAATCAATAAAACCTGATTATTTTGAGCACCAACTGCAATATTGGTGCTTGCTTATATCCCCTGTCAGTATAGCCTGTTAGATCAAAGGCCTTCAGCTTCCTGAAGGAGAGATTATGTGCTTAACATGCTAATTCATTAAAGTTTATATAGAACCTAAGAGATTTAGGTAGAAAATGAAAATGCACATGACTCACTTCCTAGGAAATGTAAAGATGTCTCATCTCTATGCAAGGCAAGGAAGGTCCATTAAAGATCTACATTCCAGCATTGCATATAGGTAGTGTGACTGATGAATTGCACATACTGTTTCATTTTTTTTCTGATGATCATTTTATTGCAGCCTTTAATCTTTTCTGCCTCTCACCTGGACCCTTTTCTCTTTTGCTTTGATATTTGGGTGGTATTGAAATTCATGTTTGCCTTTTATTGAGCTACATTAACTTTAAAACCTATAAACCATGTAAAACAGATGATTGCCAGACATGGGATTTAATCCCAAGGCTACAGGCAAGATGGATAGCCCCAAGTGTAAATTTAGAAGGGCCATAACTATCTATATGCCTGGGAGATCCTTTTTAGTAGTGTGGGGTCTTCCTCTTAGATATATCAACAATTGTTGCCTATTACATGCATTTATTAAAACAGCTCTTTCTGTTCAGCTCATAATTCCAAACAGTTGAAGTGTTGTTATCAGAGCTAGTCTGCCACCACAGACATTATTTTAAAGCCCCCATGCTCCTTCTTCCAGCCACCAGCCCATGGCTGCTGGATTGGTGCTCTGCCTGAAGGACATAGAGGTACACAGCTAGGAAACATGTCTTCTCATAGATATTTCTATGCCAGAAGTTACAGGCAGCAATTTCTGAGATCAAAATCGGGACAACGTGGAACACTTTAAAGCGGGAAAGCACAAGTTGTCATTTGAGGATTTGGAACACTGTCAAAAGCAGCTCATAGTCTAAAGAGTTGCTAATATTAAGAGTTACTATGGTCCCACAAGCTACCATTTACCTACCAGTAGGATTTGTATTTGGGACTGTGGGAATAAAAACCCCTATAAACATTGAAAGAACATACAAACTCCACACAGATAGCACCAATATCAGAATTAATGTGACAACCCCAGAGATATAAAAAAAAACAATGAACCAC
The DNA here is from genome assembly GCA_024363595.1 of Xenopus borealis. NCBI lineage: Eukaryota > Metazoa > Chordata > Amphibia > Anura > Pipidae > Xenopus > Xenopus borealis. Next base: position 4,369,958 of record CM044441.1, on the reverse strand, counting down.
TGCATAGTTTTACTCCCAAAGACATTGTTCACCTTACATTGGAAAGTTTCTAGCATCATATACAATGCAATGCATCAAATTTTGAAAATTGCTAAAAGATTTCTCTCATCTTTATTGTTGAGGATTACCTTTGTTATAAGCATTTCCCAGAGGTGGCCTTCCCATAAATAGTTTCTGTCTGTAGCCAAAGAAATATAGGTTTTCTTGAGACTGGAACATTTTATTTTCATGCCTTTTTGCATTTTTTTTACAGCCATCCTGTTAATGGTTTGCCTCTTTTCTGAGGCCTTTCCTTAGTTTTTTCAGCACATTCCTTTTTCTTACGCAACATAATTTTGAACTTTCTGTGTTTAACACATCTGTAATTCGGAGCCAACTGACTGATTCTTTTAAAACTCTAAAGAACTACTATGACCATTTTTAATACTAATTGAAATGCAAGAACATAAATCTCTTTCCCTAAGGAAATATATTTTGCCTCATGTGTATGAGTAGGAACGATCTTCCTTTTGCAGGAATTTGGGACACCTGGAAAGGATTCCATTTTTTTGCTAAACAGATATGGAATTAGGGGAATTATATTATAGAATTTGTCAAATAAAAAATTAAAATATTTAAAAACTCCGTGCTATTTGTTCGCAATCTATCTATCTATCTATCTATCTATCTATCTATCTATCTATCTATCTATCTATTGATCTATCTATTCATCAAGTTAAATTTTGGACACAAATTACCATTTTTGTTTACCTATAATGCAACTGGGACACCTGGGCTCACAAAGAGTTTTTATGGGTCAGTCCAACACTGGAGGCAGCTACAGAGTTCCGCAGAATCAACAGACACACTTACACAAAAGAGGAATGGTGATTGGTATAACTACAGATGCAGTCACTTGGATTTGTAAGTTAAATGCGTCGTGACTCAGGGCTAATTGAAGAAACTGTGTTATCTAAAGTTATCTTAACTCATTTAATGCATTTAACCTTTTCATTAGCATACCAAAGCACCATTGTTTTCAATGGTGAACTCTTTAATTGGATGGGATGCTGTGACACAATATTCTGTGATAAGTGGGATAAATGGGATAGATGAGTTAAGTCACGACGCATTTAACACACAAATCCAAGTGACTGCATCTGTATATGCAAGTGCATATATATTCAAGTTGGATTTCACAAAGCATTTACATCTGTTTTAGCATGAAATCACATGTTGCTGTGTTCCTAAATTACCCCTAAGAAGTCCATGTTACAGACCAGAGATCATAACCAGGAGGTCATGAGTTACAGGGCTAGGACTTGGATCAGAACAAACACTCAGGAGCCCATGAAATCATGTGCAAAAGGCCCTATCACAGAATACAGCTCAATGACCGAACGCAAAGTCAAGGGAGAAGGTGGGTATAAATATCCAGTTAAGGTGAAAGCAAAGCAGGAAGACATAGAGAAGGGTTATTTTGTATTCTTCAGTGGACCATGTCACAACAGCTTCAATATCAGTAAAATGTGCCCCCTCCCTCTCAAAAAGAGGTTTTGCCCTCCCTCACTAATTGAATAGGTGCTATGTAAATGACCCTTATAACCCAAATATACAACTCCAAGCATCAATACTTGCTTCCTTGGAAGCCGTAACTTTCCATACTGGCACCCCAAATATACAGACCCAACAACTATAATCACCCCATACAAACTTGTGTTCATGTTGTTTAAGAATCTAGTCATGTCCCCACATTTGCAGGTTTTTGGTTGCGGTGATCACTTTCCTAGGGGTGCAACTGAAAAATTTTACAAAGTTTGGGGACACTGGTGTGATTTGAAAGAACCCACATACACCCACATACTCTTCCTAAACCCTAATTGGGAATGTCCCCAAACTGGATATTTGTTATGTACAGTATCTGTCTTGTATTTCTTTAATCTGATCTGCTGCCAGAATGAAAATTTGCAATGTTGTATTTGTTGTTTTATTGCCTGTAACATATTTCAGACACTGACCCTAACAATAGTACAATGTCCTGGAACTACTTATACTATAAAACTAGTTAGTTTGATTCTATTATTTTATTTGATGTATTGTTTTTTGTTGTATGTTTTGTATAAGATAATAAAATACCCATTTAAAAAAATATTGGGAAAATGTAAGAATGAACGTGTAAAACTGCAAACAAATGGCATAGTGACATAAACTCACTTTGCTGTATTTATAAGGCTGACCCCTTATAGTTTCCTGTGGTTTAACCATGAAGCACACTGACATGTAATTACAAGGTCTCCTGGTTCAAGAAAGGGCAGGTCCAGATGGTCCACCAAGTTCAACATTTTCTGCAAGTAAAATCTTCCAAACCCCTCAAAAATATCTCCCCTATGCTTCATATGGGGGGGATTCCTTTCTGATTCCCAAAGGGCAATAGAACCAGTCCATGGATCAACTTTTTAGTAAGAATACATAATACATAATAGATTGTCTCCTGTTTTGACAAAGGTTATTCCACTTGATTCAGTTTCAGAGAGGCAAATAAAATCACATTAAACAAAAACTACTATTTTCATCTTTGCTGCAGGGCTTTAAATCAAGCCATGAATTTAAACCATTATATCCATTTTTTATCTCCTTATTCTAGCCTTCTGTAAAGTACAAGAGCAGGGGATGTCATTTTGGAGCCTGCTGCTTTAACATTTTTATTATTACTTATTTCCTTCAAAGCATACTCTGCAAAGTACAAACCAAGGGACAAGGGATCTGGTTAAAATCTTTCAGCAATTGACTACTGATTAAAAATATGCATGTTGCTTGGTTTTTTAGACCCAAACCAGACCTCAATGTTTCTAACATCTCATTAAAAGTTTTCATCTTCATGTTTTTTGGAAAACAGCTTTTGATACATAAAACATATTTACTCTTATTATTTTATTATGAAAAATTCATCAACAGCAAAAGGAAAAAAGACCCTATTCTGGAAACAATTATGTTGAAAGGTATTTAATGCACTTCATCATAAAGGAACACTAGGAGAAAGAGTTTACACAATGTATCACCCCCACATAGTCTTAAAACGTGAGAACATGAGTTACCTTCCACTAACTTGTAGCTCCTGAAATATTTATGAACAAGCTGCCCTGTCAGAAGTGAAGATGCAAAACAGATAAAGGGCTGACCTTGTGCATATTTTGGATGTGTATTTTCAAGATTCAGAGGCGAGTGAAAGATTAAATGGCTTTAAAAGTGTCCGTGGAGAACGATCCCATGGTGCATATGGCCTTCATAATTTAGAACAGCCATTTGAGGAATTTAATGCAATATATATTGCTTCCTGTTCTTGTGCATGCATGGATGTTTCTTATCAGCCCATTGCAGACTGGGGGTATGGTTGGATTAATGCCTACTGTATATAAAGGCTGGAAGGCTTTTATCGAACATGAGGCCGATGAAATTTAACACTTTCCCAAAAAAGGGAAAACAGCCATTTAACAACAAGGCAGACCATCAATCTTTGTTCTTTGCCTTTGTTGTGCAAGTTAGGATCTGAAAGCTAAAGAGGCTAAGTGAAAGCATGGAGAGAACATTGTTGGACCCCAGGGGTTCCTAATTGTGCCATATTGTACAGTTGTGAGGAACAGTGCAGGTGGGAAAGGGCTTGGAAAGTCCAGATCAGATCTAGTTCAAGCACTCTATACTGGCCCCAGGCTCAAATGTATGAATTGTGGCAGGGTGATTTGGAAAAATGTTGTAACATACAGGTATAAGTAGGGCATATGGTCAAGAGCTAGTTCCTACTCAATGTTTTCCAAAACCTGCTAAAGTGGACTATGGGTATCAATTATAATATATGCCCTGCAAGTAGCACAAATGAAACCACAGGTTGCACTTTAGCCTACAAGAAAGTAATGCAAAAGACAGTATTGCAAGAAAATGCTGCTTACACTTTAGAACAAAAGAAAGCATTATTTGTACTTCAACACACAAAATAACTACTGTTTGCACACTGGAAAGTATGGCACATAAGAAAGAATTGGTTGCACTTTAGCTCACAGGAAAGTATGGCTTGGACTTAAGCACATAAGAAAGAATTGCATGCACTTCAGCACACAGTAAAGTATGGCTTGGACTTTAGCACATAAGAAATAAATGTTTGCACTTCAGCACACAGTAAAGTATGGCTTGGACTTTAGCATATAAGAAAGAATTGTTTGAACTTTAGCTCACAGGAAAGTATGGTTTGGACTTTAGCACATAAGAAAGAATTGTTTGGACTTTAGCTCACAGGAAAGTATGGCTTGGACTTTAGCACATAAGAAAGAATTACTTGCACTTTAGCACACAGGAAAGTATGGCTTGGACTTTAGCACATAAGAAAGAATTACTTGCACTTTAGCACACAGGAAAGTATGGCTTGGACTTTAACACATAAGAAAGAATTGTTTGTACTTTAGCTTACAGGAAAGTATGGCTTGGACTTTAGCTCAATAAAAGTGTTGATTGTAGACAACAATGTAGGGCTTGCAATGCAGCAAATAAGGAATTGCAGCTTGTATTTTAGCTCCCAAGAAAGTGTTGCTTGCACTTCAGTACTTTAGCACAATAACCATTTAGGCTTAAGATCCTCTTCAGAACCTACAGTACATACAGATGACAGTAGTTACATTTCTGGCAGTAGCACTTGATTTAAGGATCTAGAACCTCCACTCTTGTAAAACAACAGGTGGTAACTGGGGTGTTGGAGGGTGGAAATAACAAGGAATAATGTGCAGTGTATCTTTTAGTTAAAGAACAAGTAAACGTTTTTTTTTTCTATCTCTAAATTTGCTCTAAACAGCCCCTCAAATTAATGTACCTTAGTCCCTGCTGCAAGTCTGCTCTGGTTTCTGTGTTATCAGCAGCTTGATTCACCTTCTTCCTGGTGCAGAGTGAAGCCCAGCCCCTTAGCTTTCTGAGCTGACCTTATCTCTCAGACTAGTCTTGGAGATCATTTGCATAATGTGACATAGCAGAGAGCAGTGTGTGCAGCAGCTTTTGCTTGGGGAAACTAGCTTACTAATGAAACACTGGCTCCCTCTTCCTCTCTATTGTGGAACAGCAGCAAATGGACTGCTCAGTAAACTAAGGGGCTGGGCTTCACTCTGCACCAAGAAGAAGGGGAAACAAGCTGCTGATAACACAGAAACCAGAGCAGACTTGCAGCAGGGACTAAGGTACATTAATCTGGGGGGCTGTTTAGAGCAAATTTACAGAAAGAAAAAGAAAAACATTTACTTTACTTACTTTGTTTATCAAGCAATGCAAAGATGTATGCAAGTGCTGGACGTTCCACCCTTATATTACATTGTTTGAACAGATTTGCTTTAATGTCAGATCCTTAAAGAACTAAAGCTTAACTAGAAATAGTGGCCTCTGTACCAGTCCAAGGCAGCCACAGCCATTTAGCAGTAAAGGTCTCTGCCTCTGAAGAAATGGAAATATATATATATATATATATATATATATATGAGTGTGAGATTCTTTAGTTACCTTACAAGTTGTACCACATCAATTGGCTATTTAAAGGAGAACTAAAGCCTAACTAAAGAAGTAGCTAGAAATGTTGTACACAATGTTTTGTGCAGTAAAGAACTGTGTCTCCACAGATGCCCCAGTAGCTCCCCATCTTCTTTTCAGCTGACTCGCTGATTCACATGCTCTGTGCTTCTGTCACTTACTGAGCTAAGGGACCCACCCTACTCAGCAGTATATGAATTGGCTTTTATGATGCAGTGTGCAAATTGTCATGCTTTTTACCCACAACACAGCTTTCTCCTAAGCCTAACCAAGCCTACTGTTATTATGGAAAACAATTACTAGAGGAAAAATGCCATTCATACTAGGGAAGCAGAAATCTACAATAACAGAAGAATGTCATGGTAGGGCCTACATTTGTTCCACCAGCCATTCTCATTTCTAGACAGGTCCAAACAACTCACTGTTTCTTCAGATACCTATGGCACCGCTGAATCTTTCGAATCCCTTTTTTGCTGATGTTGCACAAGGTGGCACACACTGCATGGACTTCATTATCTTGCCCATGATGAGTGGTCCAATGTCCATCTGGAAGTAGTTCAAGATTTCTTCAAGAAAACATCTCATGGAAATGTGCAGCCCAAACTTCGTTATATAAATACCAAAGTACAACATTTATTGATGCATTTGGTAAACAAAAAGGAGATGAAACTCAAATTATTTCAAAAGGAAGATAGGGTGTTGGAGTTGACACAGTGTGCTTTCTTTAAACCAACCTCATTTGTACTGCAGGAAACATCTGGAGAGGCTGGGATAAGCCAGATCACACCAAGTAAAGGAGACAGATTTTAAAGGAGACAGATAGTAAAAGTTAAGAACAAATTACATTTTATTTTCCATAATTGAAAAGCAAAAGCCTGATGTGTTTTGTGTATATCAAGGACACTGAGTAATACATACAGTATAAGGTATTTAAAAGAGATTCTAATGGCTCTTTTTTGATTGGTACACTTGGTAGTTGCACGCACTCATTTCCCATTGGCTCTTTCTCTTTTAAATACCTTATATGTGTTACTCAATGTCCAGTCTATGACTAAGTGTCCTTGGTAGACACAAAACGCGTCAGGCTTTTGTTTTTAATTATGGAAAATAAAATGTAATTTTTTTAGTTTTTACTATCTGACTCCAGCTTCTCTACTTGCTGTGGCCTGGCTTGTGCCAGCCTCTTCTGATGTGTCCTGGTGTCTGCTCCCTCTGCTGAAGGTCTGGGACATGTGCAACCGGACCCACCATACCCAGGGATAAGCTTTTCCAATGTGACCATACCCTGGATCCTTATTCTCATATCATCTGTACTGTATGTTGTTTGGTGTTTCCATTATTTTGTCTACATACTTTATACAAAGGAAGCAGTCTTTACTGAGGCTGGAACAGATGGGCAGATTGCAGGTCCTTTGAAGCAAATGATAAGCCATGATTGTCATTGAGGTCTGCTCCATCTATAGTTCTGCAAGTGTTAAATCATAACCCATCATACACATAAACTGAACTGAGCTGTTGCACAAGGATGTTAGAAGATTAAAGTGAGATTATCTGTCAGACTGCAAGGTTAACATCCCTGGAGCACGCCGAGCAGATTGCTCTAAAATACTCAATAAAATAAAAGTGATTTATGTGAATGTTTTCAAATAAATTTCAGGTACTCATATCACGCTAATACTACCCTACTGGGGCTCAGTAAGCTCTACACATTTTCAGCAAATATTTCATCAACTGTCATCTTCCATTTCTGCTGATGAATCTTTTTTGTGTTTACACACCTGCAATTATATGGCCGGACCTGAGATCAAGTGGAGTGACCCTTTGTTCCTATAAGGAATGATTGCTTTTATCCTTTTATTGTGATACATAAGACAAACAATGCAAGGGAGTTATTGCATAAATACATAAATCTGCTTTATATTTGCTTGAGTATTCTTATTCTTCCCTCCCATCTGCTGAGCTGATCTAATTGACTAAGTGGCTGAATAGAAGCAAATCCATTCAACAATGTTGAAATCTAGTTGGAACCATTCCAGAAGGGATGGGACTGTTACAGCAGCATAAGGAGGGGTAACATCATAATTATCCCCTTGGTTTGGGAATTAGATGTTGAACAGACAGGTATCTGGATTCTATGATGTAGGAGGGACCCCTATGTAAGGATACCTGCCCACCTATACTTACATTTCATTAGGGCAAAGTCCTCACACTGACTTGTTTTATTGAAAAGATTATTAAACTTTGTGGGCTGTATTTCTTCAATGTGCTTATTAAACTGCCTTGGAAATAAAACTAAAACTTATAAAAAGCTTATTTGGCATGACCTGTTGAAATTACTTACTGGATATAGGCAAGATGATATTAACTGTCCCATAAAACGAGTGGGGTGCATGAATGAAACATTTGCTTCCTTTTCCCATAAAGGGTACAGAAATATAAAAATATTAAAAAACAAAAATGAAGTGATAGAAAATATATGCATTTTAACTACATTAAGGTGAAATTTGCAGCAATTGCTTATTTGTGCCTGGGTAACCCTGAAACTATAGCAGGGTGACTGCTACCCCAATATTTCTATTTCTCTGTAGCCTTGTTATGATCTTAGGGGACCCAACCTGAAGACCATTTAGGGGGAAATTTGGGTGCTTATTTGTGCCCTGGATACCCCTGTAACTATAGCAGGGTGACTATCACCCCAATATTTAACCTTGGTATGAAGTAAGGGGCCAAGCCTGAATACCAGTTACAGTTAGGGGGAGATTCGGGGTGAGTGCTGATTTATGAACTATTGTTTGTGTTTGTGAACTAAACTTCACTCCATCAGAGACACAATGGAAGTTAGATCTCATATACATTGTCGGTGATCCTAAACAAGTGGCTTTTGAACAACATGTTGCTCACCAACCCCTTGATGTTGCTCTGAGTGGACTCAAAGCAGGTGCTTATTTTTGAATTCCAGGCTTGAAGGCAAGTTTTGGTTGCATAAAAACAAGTTCTACTGACAAACAGAGTACAAACCACTGGTTTATAGCTGCTAAGTTCTTTTAAAACCCCATCTGCTAACTACAGATGAAGCCACTTTGGATTTTGTGTTTGACACAGAATAACTAAACTCAGATCTCACTTATCCCATTTAACACAGAAAATTGTGTCACAGCATCCCATTTAATTAAAGGGTTCACTATTGTGAACAATGGTGCTTTGATATCCTAATGAAAAGGTTAAATGCAATAAATGAGTTAAGATCTCAATAGATAACCCAGTTTCTTCAGTTAATCTTGAATCATGATGCCAAGTGGCTTCATCTGTACATCTTTTTCTGAATATAAGGAACTTTAATATAACCTGTGCTCTGGAGAGTACCCTGGAGACCCTGTTAAAAATAATGTATACCCACCATCTTTTTTCTACCTTTTTTGGTTGTTCTATTTACTGGTAATACCCCTGAGCTTCAAGCCTTCCAGCTGCAGTCATTAACAATTATTATCAAGGTGCATCAGAGTCACAACCAAATGAGGTCCCCTGGCTTTTCACGTTATCTAAGCATAATAGATTCATAAACCATAGCAATAATCTCTTGCTATAATCCATCATATACCATTCTTAGGTTTCATCCAGGAAAGTTAAGGGCATATGTTCTTCATTAATTGCTATTCACTTTCCCTGAACAAAAAAATGCGAAGCATTGCTGTATATATTATAAACACAATATTTTAAACATACACTCTATATAAGATCTTTCTTGAGTGCTTTCATATGTTCACTATTTTCATGATGGTGAAAATATTCCCCCCTGTGGTTCTAACATTGTTGTACACTGCAAAGTCTTATTTATGAGTATCACTGCAGGAGCAGCTTATTCTGAGGTTTATGAACTGGGTCGAGTACGGTGAGCTAGATGAAGAGATACAATTACTTTGAGGCCTGTGTAGCATTTATCTAAAGGGGCAGGTATTGCTTCCATAACAGTGTTGCCCATTCAGAGTTGCTGGACTATAACTATCTGCATATTGAAATTCACTTTGCATTTTCCCCACTGCCCAAGAACTTGTAATTAAAGAGGAACCATTTTACATATGTGTTTATACTTTGCTCTCCCTTCATGTTGTAGGGATGTGAAATAATGAATGTACATAGGGGTCATCTGTGCCTTGTGAGATGGAGGAAGTTTCCTATCCATTCAAGGATTTTATGAGAGGACTTTGAATGATAACTTGGCATCATTGTTCACAGTGAAATAGATGTTCACTAAATTATCTTTTCATGCTTGAGAACCACTGACACATTTCAATAGCAACAAAGAAGGTGCCACAGATAACCAGTATAGATAACTGGTCCAGGTGAACTAATCCCAGACCCTCAGCTTGTGGAGTGGAAACCCGTCAGCAGTTCTCTCAACTGAGGCCTCCGGGTATCCACCAGTCCACAGTATAATGTTTATTTTTCCGTTCATTTGGAGCCCATGACACAAAATGTGTAGGGCCATATGAGATAGTTACATCGTTACATAGTTAAGTTGGGTTGAAAAAAGACAAAGTCCATCAAGTTCAAACCCTCCAAATTAAAGGCCAGAATACATACACACACCTCCACTCTTTCACACAAACCATATATGCCCATAGCTATACTATGTGGCCCTGTTAATTATCCAGAATGCCCAGATGCCCCCACAAGTTGAATGTCACATATGTTCTGAGGCATTGCTGGGTAGCATGAATCTGTACAAAGTGAGAGGAGAGCAAATTGGTGAAGATACTGTTACATGGTGATCACAGATGGAAGTTTGAACCAAGAAAGAAGCAAAAAAATTGTATATGGTCTATATGTTTCATACAAGGTTCATGATGCATTGCTCTACGTAGCTGTAAACCAAGGAAATAGTAAAGGCAAGAGGAATATCAGGGTGTCCAAATTGTAAAATGTCTTTATTTAAATAAATAAGGCACTATGGGGCAAATTCACTGAAGCACGAAGCATCTAACGCTAGCGCAAATTCGCTAGCGTGACGTCAAATTGTAACTTCACAAATTCACTAACACTGGCTCTGGCGAATTTATACTAGCGCACCTTCGCACCCTTACGCCAGGCGAATTTGTGCACTGACTAAGGATTGTAATTACATAAATTCACTTTGCCTGCTCAGACCAGGCGAAGTTCAATAGAAAAGATAGGAGTTGAAAAAAAAATATTATAAAATTTTTCTAAGTCCCAAAAAAACGCTGTGGCGCGTTTTACCATTGTGAGTGATAGTCTGAAAAAGATAATTTTTTTGGAGGGGGGTTACCCTCCTTCCCCCCTATATTTCCTAACATATGGCAACACAACTATACAGGGGGCACATGTAGGGCAATAGGACAACTTTATTTTTTTTTTGATTAAAGGTTTCCTAATAATAATAATAATAATAATAATAATATTTTAGTCATCTCTGGATAACAGATTTCAGGATAATAGAACACATACTTGCACATGTAAAATGCTTGACTCATTTTGTAAACATTTGAATTAATATGCATTTTAGTATAAAAGCCATGTTCAATCGTCCTTTAATAAGGAGTACAATAAGGGGCCTTGATGTGGCATGTAAGCCTTTGCATAGCTTTAATACAGCTCCATCGACTCAGGAATCCTGTTTTATAATCAGAGGCCTCAAAGCAGATAGATTTGTTCCAAAATGATGAGGGAGAAAATCTCGATCTCTCCCTCTATAGAAACAAAGATTCTGGCAAAATGAAAGTGCAATAGGAGATGAATTATGTCAATGGATATAAGTACAGCTGCAATATAAAAGCAGCCAAGACAATAAACAAATATGTAATTTGCTGAATTGCATCTCAGGGATACATCTCAGAGATTGTAACAGGAAAAACCCTTAATAGATATCTGGGTTAAATAACTGCAAGATTCCAGGAAGCTTTAGGCTGACATTGGCTTTCCATTTTTTAATCCTATCCCTTGTTTCATGCTCAATGAATCTTACAAGCCGTTTGATGTTAATTTAGTTAAAACAATCATTCAAATGTTCACAGGGTCAGACCGATCTGCTAGGATCTCCTGGTGGGTGGATGCCATAGTGTGTCCTTCTATAGGATACCTCTGACAGCCATGCTACTTAACATGTTTTACTTTTAATAGTTGTGAGAGTGAACCCCAGATGTCAAATGGTTCTCTGATGGGCCCTAGAAGTCGGGCCCAACATTATACATTCACCACCCAACGTTTCAATGGTTTGGCAAGAAAGCAGGTCACTAGTGTATGTATATGTCTTTGAAGATCCAGTTCTGGTGCTTTTAGTTGGTTGCCACTGAAGTAAAAAGAAGTTACAAGGGACTGATTACAGGGGTCAACTCACCTACCTGAATTTGTCATCCCAAAGGGTGTGAGAAATGCTTCAACAGAACAGAATCCATTATTGCTAATAGGCTTATTTATTCACCACATGTCAACATGGATGCAAGCTGTAGCTGAACTTGTTTTTGATCCCTGGACGAAGAATGTGTGACGTATTTTCCTCTGGCAAATGATACGGCTTCAAATAAACCCTTCACATGGATGAAATAAAATGTATTAGCCTAAATAAATCAAACACAGCAAATGCGTGGGCTAGAGTGGGTGAAATAAAACACAACTGTAAGTAAACAAAAGAAAGCTAAAATTGTAAATCCATTTCTCATGTGAGGTTCCTAGATATTTCATAAGGCTGTTACATCATTCCTTCTGTCTGAGACACAAAGCAGAATGGTCATGTTTCAAATGAATGTGATTGTTCAATGTTTTGTAATATTTACATACTCTTTATACTGTCTCAGAGTATTTACCATATTATAGGGTGTGTTTACACAATCTTTCTCATTCTTGGTCTTATTAGAGCTTCAAAAATACAATGAAATCCTTATGTTTATCACTCACATGTTAGTAAGTATAGAAAAAAACAGATATTAAGTCTGAAGCATGGGGCATCTTCTCTTGTGGCTAAAAGAGAAAACCCCAAAATATATACTGTCTACAGGTTACTTTCATGGTAACCACCTGACAACAGGGCTGGCTGATTATGACCCAAAGAAGCTCATACAAGGGTTTTCTACAGCAGTGGCATCAACAACACCAAGCTCTTTATTACAATAACATATTACAAATTTTCCTGTGTTGTTAATTCCATTTCAAAACTTTCACAGATATTTACCTGCAATATAAGTCAACATGGAGGCTGGTGGCTTAAAATTAGCTCCTGATTCACATTCACTGTGATTTTGAAGAAGAAACTAAATTTTTCCTGATTTTGGCAATTTGGACCGTAAATTTGCATCTGATTTGTTAAAATCTGCCTACACAATTGCAAGTGGTTGCTTATGATTAAGGACGCAAGAGCCGAAAATGTGTTATTGATCCAGTTGGCAGTTTCAAAGTAGAGTTGATATAGACTATTATTTTACATTATTTTGGAGTATGTCTGAGGCTTTATGGGAATGAGATTTGCTAAACTTTGTATTGTTCACACAAGCTTTTTACTGCATCGGGACACAATTGTGGCAGGTGCAAATTCATGTATGGATACAATTCTGGGGAACCACTGCATTGTGGGTAGAAAAACATGGTGAATTGTGCCAGAAATTGCAGTTTGACCACAAAACTTTGGTCTTTAATTAATCTATATGTACTAAGGAAATTTTTAAATTAGCAACAGTGGCCACGTTGGTTTTCATTCTGAAATTGTTTGTTACAACAGTAGACGGGCCTAAAATATTAACACTGGGTGGGTCTTATTTCCAGACATATTGCCATATCTCTTTTGCAGTTACTCCCAACTATTCTTGTGCTGACAGGCAAAATACTTTCCATGTTTCATGTACTTTCCATTTTTACAGCTGGGAGATAAGTATCCAAGGAATCTTTTTCACACAGTGCACAGCTTTTTGTGCCACAAGTTAAAACAATTAGAATCAGCTGTGTTTTATTATTTTATTTTTACATAATAATTCAGGAAGAAGCTGATTGATGCAAAGAGCAGTTCATGGCTAATGACCATGCTCAGACACTATGGGGATAAATATTTATCATGTGACCTGACACATTGGCTCAGTGGTGGTCTTAGCATGAATGATCCCATTAAAGTGATATTGACACATATGAAAACTGTACTTTGTGTTTTTAGTTTTGTTACAAAACATAGTTTTATAAACAGACATATTGCAGACATCCTGTGGTCAACATACAGCTTTGTCAGTTTGTTAGGAGGATGCACCCATTCCTACCATGGGAACTGCTAGGTGGGGCTACTACTAGAATTGATGTCTTAATTTCTTTTTAAAGCATGTGACCTACCATATTCTGATTATAGTCTCCATTAGCTAATAAACAGTAGTTATTCTAGTTAATACTTTCCACTGAAAAACCTTCGAACAATTACAAATCCACAATGGCCAAAATACAAATAAACTTACATTTGATGCAAAGTAGTGCATTTGGTTTTCTCCCCTATCATTACCTTTGTGGATTTGATACTTTACTGGTGTTCTTACGGTGGAACACTATTAGTGTTTATAAGAACCAAAATATGGAATTACCTGGTTTGTGAGATCTATGTTTGGCTTGCACAATTCCCAACTTAATCATACAAAGTCAAAAGCTACTTTGTGGCTGCCTATTGATCATTGGGACACTACAATTCAATAACCATTTAGAGGTCAAGAAGTGTATGCCTTTGATTACACTTCCTGCACATTGTAAAGTAGGTAAGAGTAAAGAAACAATAGGTTCTCAGAAAAAGAAACCTGTTTTGTGATGTCAGTCTTCCTTGTGCCTTTACCAAATATATCTTGTCTTCTGGTTTAAATATGGTAATACATAAAAGAAAGACAATTTAAGGGCACTTAGAGCCCTACCTTTACTGCGACACTCATGTAGACCTGGTTACATTGTGAGGTTGGGTTGAGAAATCAACTGTCAAGTTCAACATTAAAATATAACTCCCAGCACAACATATTGCTATGCTTCTCAGTTGCCTCAACTGGCAAAATGTTTGTTAGAATTACTCCAACATTACTCTCTTCATAGCTGCCCTTTGTAGCTTCCAATGGAAGTTACAAAGGGCTCTTGTGGTGGCTCCCCATTGGCCAGCTGGCGGGGAGCCACCACAAGGGTAATGGTGGAGCTGGTCACATGTGAGTCCTAAATATAATTTGGCTCTTTGTAACTAGCCTTGCTGCCACCTTAAGGTTAGCTTTAACAGAATAGCTGCACCTACCCTTAATAAAGTAGTAGAGATAAAAGTGACAAAGACAACAAATCATTTGCAATCATCTATATCAATATATCAAGGAGACGTTTTGTGCATAAATCTATTTAAATTCCCTCCACTATAAACAAAACCAGGATTGTCCATATATAACACTATACCGGAGCTGGCCAACTAGGTCAAAGTCATCCCTAAACTCAAGTTAATCTGCTTCATTGAGAATGCTACAGGGGTGATTTGCATATGCAAGTGTGGTCAAGCTACAACCAATGCACTTTTTCAATGTATTGGCACTATTCATTAAGCATACAAATAAATAGGGGGGGGGCAACAATACAGAACCCATTGTTCCAGTATACTCCAGAACGCTGATAAGATGCAAAATGAGAGTACCAGTTAACTTCATCTCAAGAGTCAGAGAAATTATGATGGCCAATATATATTTTGTTCTACATCCTTCATATTGTTTTACATAGATCTTTGCCAGTCAGGTTGTCTAGAATTCTAGATTAGTGAGAATGGTTAGCCCGCCACTTTCTAATGACAAGGGCAACATCAAGCACCATGGATTAAAGTTATCATCCCAACTGTAAGTGAAACTGGCAAGTGAATCCAGGCAACAATTATCACCATTCTTGTGGGACCTGTGCCAGTCAAGATCCTACATCACCATCAGTTGGCTACTTAGCTGTAACAGTAACTGGCAATAAGCCTCCCAAGGCAAGCATTGCACCAACCGCTGTGACAAATGAAAGTCCCATACTCCAATATATCCTGACACATAATGCCAACTCGATTAACAGGCAGGTGGGTGGAACTTTTATAGAAAATGGTTCTGGGCTCCCTTTCCTGTCCCCTTATCTCCCTTCATCCTGCCTCCCCCAACACTATGTCACCCCATTCCCTTCCTAGCCTTGTCAACTCCTCCTTCCCTATGCTGCACTCTGGTCCAGTGTTCTTGGATGCTTAATGGTTTGGAATATCCAGAGGAACTCACACTTATAAAGGTTTGAAGCAAAGGCAGACTTTTCTTGTGTCCTCACATAAAGTGAACATAAAGTAGTATTAGAAATGATAGCAATGATTCTGAACGCATTTAATGAATATAATACACACTTGTGAAAACAGATCAGCACGACAGGTGAAATTATTAAAACTAGCCGTGTGCTTAAATCCATGATTAATGAGACATATATATTAAATGACAGAAAAATAACAGGAAACTGTAGAAAGAGGAATTCACAGGTGAGAGGTTAAACATTCCATTCAAGAGGATTTCCAGCAATTTTTCACACATTGTAACCTTTCATTGTAACCCTGTATGACTTACACATTCTTTATAGGTGATTTTTAGCCACAGGCATTTTTATAACATACAACTGAAGGTTTCAGAAATGGTTTACCAACAACAGAAGTGGGGTTCTTTGTTCTTTTTGCCCTCAGAAACAGACTCTATTAATTGATAAAATTAATATATTTCATGAAAATTTTTTAAAACTGACAGAGATTTTCAAAAATCTCAAAACATTATTTCCTCTGTCAATTTGTGGTGTGCTATTAATGTGTAATATAGTGTCTTCTTAGTGTTCTGAGAGAACTCATGTAATTTTAACAACATTTGGAGGTGCTAACATCTGTCGCCAACACTTTCTAGTTCTTTGACTTCAACCATGCTTTCATTGTTGTTCAAGATCATGGACCCCAAATATTTGGACAAATCATCTGTGATCTGATGCGACTGCTGGTTGGTCTGACCAAACAACTCACAGATGGAATGATCAGACAATAAGATAGAAACCAGTCAAGCTGCTTAACAATACTGGTGCAGCTATGGACTTATAGGGGATCTGGCATGAAAATGAAAATGTAATATAAGTTTCTAAATATAATCAATTAAAAATTCTGTACTGCTACAGAGATTACTTATATTAGCAGGGTTATTTACTAAAATTCTAATTCATCGCAGTTTTAATGAAAGCAAAGTCAACCTTATATACAATTTTAATTTTCAAGATTTACACCCTTCGCACCACAGAAAAACAAGTTGTGGTTACTGATTTTTTTGCAGGGGAGGGATCAATTTTATTTTATATATTTTATTTAGTACTCTTGATCCTGTACCTCAAATCAAAACATAGATGTACAGACTGTATTTTAAGTTTTATTATGCCTTATTTAAAGAAGAACTATCGTGAAAATGGCAATGGCAAACTTCAGGGACATCTACTATTGATATCTAAAGGGCCTCGACAGGTTTGAGATGGAGTATTTTCGGATTCAGATTTTTAGCAGCTTTAGGGTATAATAAATCTCTAAAAAGTCGTTTTTTATGTGCCACTGTGCCTGACACATAGATAGCTGCCTCCTTAATACTGTGACCTCAGCAATGTATTGTTCTAACATTCCATTCACTAGTTAGCATAACAAGCATAAAGATGTTGAGATAAAGGCTAATCTAGATATACACTCTAAATAATGTACATGTAAGGTGTCATTCCTTAACCTTAATCTTTATTGTACCTTTCAGGTAACATTCTTTAAAAAAAACACATTAAAGCAGCATTAAGTTATACTCAACAATGAATACAATGTACTATACTGAAATATGTACTGTACTGTAACTATGTAATATAACTGTACTTTTAATTCTTTTTTCTATAAAACTTCACTTCACTTGATGCTTTTATTTCCCTTTATTGCAGCAGTCTGCAGTTTCCTGGCAGTGTGCATATCTTCCTTTATACAGTGTGACTGTAGAGGCATCAAACCCATTCTATTATTCAGAATTTTAAGGGAAGTGGAAAAGCTTGCAATGAACCAAATGATTGAAAAAGGTCTTAACAGATTTCTGTCTGTGTGTGTGTTTTTTTTAGAAAGCCAAAAAACAGAGAATACATCTGGAATCCAATTCTCAGATACCTTGGTGCGTCAAATTGTTATTCAAACATCCATTCTAGAGCCCACGTTATTTTTAACCTCCAAATTTAAATGTCATGACATTCTCATGTAGAATATAATTTGAAACAAAATAAGGTTCTGATTAACCTTAACACCAGCTTCAGAACATTTATGAGTAGTCTATGTATTGGCAACAGCAGAACTTTTAGTGCATGAAAAAACAAACTCTGCTTTTTCCTCCCTACCAGGCAGCAGAATTTGTCTAAAAAAACTCCATGGTTTTCTGAGAGAATGTCTAATCAACAATAACCGGGATCACTAGGATGTATGAGCCGAGTGATTATAAACAATTCTGAGAAGCAAATAAAATAAAAGTGAAAGTTGAGGTCTTGTCCATGGGCATGCAGGTAATAATGTCAATCAAGGAAAAGGGACACTCTAATGAATTCACAATCAAGTCAGTCGGAGGGTCCAAATAAAACTGGATATAACCTCACCAAACTAAGGGTGGATTTTGACTTAAAATTTTTAGGTGGAGAACCAGACAGATACATTTGCGGAAGGAGAGGGTCATATTTTCCCTTTACAAAATGGGGTTATTATTGAATTAGAGTCCAAAGAAGGGCAACTGAATTGGTAAAGGCTATGGAAGGTCTCAGTTATGAGGAAAGGCTGGCCAGGTTGAGGTTGAGATATACTGGAGATATGAGTGGAGATATAACTATGCATAAATATATCAGGGGATCATATAATAATAATCTCTGTAATGCTTTATTTACCAGTAGGTTCTTCCAGCAGCAATGACCAATTCCAATTATAAGAAAGGAGGTTCAATCTTGATATTTGCAATTGGATTTTTTGTAGCTGTGAAATTATGGAGTTCACTCCCTAAAGTGATTGAAGAAGGGTGGGATTTTTTAAGCCAGTGAGGAAATTCAGGTAATTGAAAATAGTTCTTGGTGCAAAGTTGAACCAGGGACAAGTCTGATTGCCATCTTGTGGGCAAATTCACTAGATTGTTGCCAGCAACCCCTGGACCAAACGGGCTGGGCACAGGGTGAGGGTGAGGGTGGGTTAGGGTCGGCTGTGGGTCAGTGAAATCCCTACCTGAACATCACTTGTGCAAATGCTTGAAGTGGCCACATTGAACACATGTTCAAGGAACCATGATAAAAAGGAGATCTTCTAATGCCCTAGACATGAGCACACCCTTAAACAAATGTGGCATGCCCCTGCATTTGAAACAGAATAACTTAACTCATCTAACTCATTTATCCCACTTAGCACAGAATATTGTGTCACAGCATCCCTCCAATTAAAGAACCGCTACAGTGATTTTTTCAAATTCTTGGAAATTCAAAGTATTTTGGACAAAATCATAGAAGCTTATCAGACATTGAAGTACAGTTCTCTTTTATAGTTGCACATATTTTGCCTGTAGATGATGTAGAAAAACTGTGTCCAAAAAAACAGTTCATTTGCATTTTTTGTGGTTTTGTGAATTTTTCAGTAAACAAAATGTGTCAGTTCTTCATAGATTTTTATGCTTTAGCATATCTAACCTGAAAAAACATTTTGGTAAAAAAACAATGGTTAAAAAATGAGGACATAGGGTATATAATAATTTTCTACTATACTATTATTATTTTTTATTTTATTTTATATATATATATATATATATATATATATAAAACATCAGACAATGTAAGAAGTTTTTTTATAATAAACTAACTGTTTCATGGTTAAGCCCTGTGAGTGCGGATTGGGACTTTCTTCTACACTACAAATGATTTTTTGGATCTGCACCCAGGCATCTTTGACTACAGAAACGTGAGTGCCGTTTTTCCATATGAACGATCTTATATATATATATATATATATATATATATATATATATATAATATATATATATAGTATGCAGATGATCAGCACCCACTGCTTTCAAAGTGAAAAAACATGTGTTTATTCATCAAATACACACACACACATATATATATATATATACAAAAAAAGTTTTAGTAAATACCCCTAATGTAAAAAGAAAAATATGTTATAATTTACCTAATTTACTTTTTTTAATTAAATTTTGCTAATATTTCTGCTTAATAGAAATATATTACTATTACATTTTTAAAAATACTATTAAGTAATAAAAATAAATTGTAACTTTTTGTATAAATCTAAAAATGTATATTAATCTGAAATTAATTAATCTATTTTTTATACAATAATTATATTTGTCTGAAATAAAGTTGATACTGTCCATAGCTGCAATACATAAATAAATAAACACATGTAGCTTTTTATCAATATGAAAAATGTCTCACAGTAAAAAACCCACAATTTGTAGCTAAAATCAAGCAGTAGGAAAAATTATTCTCACTTTGTGGTTTTAATAGGAGTCTAATTTTTGCTTGATTTTGCATAGTTGTGCAGTTTCTCCTTTAATTTTTTTCTTTTAAATAACCTTATGCTCTGTGTAGCTGCCTGACTGTGTGGGGCAAATGGCTGTTTTCACATGTGCATAATGAGTGAATGTCTACATGCATCATTTTTCAGGCACACTAAAAATAGTAATTTAGGTAAAATACCAACCATATTTTACAGGATGATGAACCCCAGCTGTAATAAGGAACATTACATTTATAATATACACAGGACACTGGAGGAACTGCAATCAGAACGGAAATTGCATCATTAAAAAAATGTATACAGGAGAACTGAACCATGCCGATGGTTTGGGCGTACCGTTTTTTCTTTTACTATTACAAGTTATTCTTCTAATAATTCATTCTTTTGAAGTTTCAATAACAGCTGGATTTTTTAAAGATACATTAAAAAATAGATTTGTTTATTACAGAATTTCTGTTGTCAAAATTAAAAGTGTTAATCTTTAAACATTTTTTAAAAATACAGAGGCTTATATACTAAGGGACCTATGTATTTTTTTTTTTCAAAAATCTCTACAAATTGGTGGTTTTCCTATTTTGTTAGGAGCTCTAAAAATGTACATTCAGGGGCAAATTTACTATTATTCCCCATAATTAGCTCAACCAATTTTGCAATTCGATAAGTATTCGACCATCGAATGCTTATCGAATTGTTTTATGCTATAATTTTGCTCGATATCCGATTTTTCAATGATATCACGATAATTTCACGTGAATTTCGTAAATCGGCCCCTTGTGTAAAAACCATGAAAACCTCTAATATAAAACATTACCAGGTAAAGGTTGAGGAGCTCCTATGGGAGCTAATCCTATTGGGTCATTTTAAATCAGCTCAAATTTTTAGGTATTCATATTTTTTATCTCATTGTTCTACGTTATTTGAATAAATATAGTATAGTAGAGTATAGTTGTGGTTTCAAAAAGTCAACCACCAATAAATAGGCCTCCATGTAATATAACTAATAGAC
Organism: Xenopus borealis; assembly: GCA_024363595.1. Lineage (NCBI taxonomy): Eukaryota > Metazoa > Chordata > Amphibia > Anura > Pipidae > Xenopus > Xenopus borealis. The sequence continues at coordinate 4,348,872 of CM044441.1, read as the reverse complement.
TTATTTATTGATTTATAAAGGGATAGGTGCATGTTAAGGGTGTTATTTCTTAAGACCCCCCCCATTTTTATATTAAAACAAAGTCGACCTAACTTACATTCAGGAATGTACTTATTTTTTCAGAAAATCAGGTCAAAATTGTCTGGGAGGGAAAAGTCGACAAAAACGTGCAACAATTTGAATTGTGCAACTTTTTTGAATTTGACACTAGAATCACACTACTTTTTTGAGTCTGACTTTTTTTGATTGTCATTTGAAAACCAGCGCAGATAACAATTTAAAAAAAAATCTTCAATTTGTAAAATATTTATCTGCAATTGACTTCTAAATGACTTCAGGCACATGGGACAGATTTACTAATGGTCGATTTTTGAAGTGAAAAAACTTCGAAATTAGACCATCTCATTTTTTTTCAAGTCTATATTCGATCGAAAAAGGACCTATTTCGATTGAATAGGACCATTTTGGATGGAATAAAAATTATATTCAAATTTTCACTTTGCCCCTTAGTAAATCTGCCCCATAGTGTAAGAACTCACCCTGGTGGTCTAGTGGAGGGGGGTCGGCAGGGACGTCTGCCGGGCCCTCGGCAGGGCCGCTTGGTGTTGCTGCACCACTTCCTCTCCTCTTCCTGCTTCCTATGGTGCACGCTGCGTGCCTTGGTTGTTCTTAAAGGTGCATTCCCGCTGCCACGTTTTTGTCAGCACGCAGTGGCATGAAATTTAAAAGTTTAAAAAGTACATTCAGGCTGTGATCATTGCCCATTATAGGTTTATTCCTTCTTGAATCCTGTTGTCTGTTCTGATTCCTGTGTTTTGACTCTGCCTGGCTATTGATGATTCTGTTATTCTGTATCCCGACACCTTGCCTGTTTACCGACTCTGCCTGAACCCTCTGATTGACTTCCTGGTTTGACCCTTGCCTACCTGAATACGTTAACTCTCTGCCTGTCCCGACCCAGCCTGATCACCGCACCAGAGGCCACCCCTTCAGACTAGAAGAAAAGGACTTTCATTTGAAGAAGCGTAGATGGTTCTTCACAGTCAGGACGGTGAGGTTGTGAAATGCACTGCCGGGTGATGTTGTGATGGCTCATTCTGTTGATGCTTTTAAGAGGGGTTTGGATGATTTTTTGGACAAACATAATATCAAAGGCTATTTTGATACTAAACTCTACAGTTAGTATAGCTATGGGCATATATGGTTTGTGTTTGAAAGAGTGGAGATGTGTGTGTGTATGCTGGGTTTTAATTTGGAGGGGTTGAACTTGATGGACTCGGTCTTTTTTCAACCCAATTTAACTATGTAACTATGTAACTATGTAACTATGACTATGAATCTGTCTAACGCCTTGTACAACGACCTTCTGCCCAAAGATTTTGCTTACAGTTGTGCCCCTTTGTCTTGCACCTCTTATTTTAAGACCTGGTGGCATCCAATTTTACAAAATCACTTTTGTAAAACTCAGGTGAATAGGATTGACCTGAAAACTTGAATAAAATTCAATTAGAATTTTAAAAACTTGATTCTAGTTTTTTCAGAGAATGTCAGGAAGGATGAAAACAACTCCAAATTGATCCCAGGACATCTCCTATTGACTAAAACCGCAATTTGGCAGGTGGCAAATAGTTGTATTGAGTTCCTAAATGGACAGAGTATGATAAATCTCGAATGTCTAATTTTCTAGATACAAATACACTTGGTCACTGAGGTCCTGAATGAAATATTAAAAATGGTCACACATATAGGTAGACTTTCAGGGTACTTAGAAACTGCAGGAATGCTCATTCTGGGTTAATTGGCCATATATGTATAAAGTGGTCACATAATTTGTCCTTTGGCCTGGTCAGTGCAGGGGCAGTTTCAAGATTTTTTGCAGGGAAGGCAGCTCAAACTTCTTTTGGGGAGGCTACATAACCAAACCCAAATTGAGACTCATTACAACTGTATACTATCATGGCAGTTGGGCTCTTTTGAAGATGCTAAGCCTCCTTCATTATTCTTACTGTATAGTCAATGATTGGTAAGTGGCCCACACATGTTTTGACAACCAATTATTTATACGGAACATTGCAAAAGCTTTATGTTAACCAACAAAAGTTTAACTGGAGAAGCTCCTCGGATGAGTAGTGAAACGTCTTCAGTGATTACTCAGCAAGTCCAGTTTTTTTTTGTTTTTTTTAGAGTTACTTCTATTAGATATACCAAAGGTTCAAGCTTTCCATTTGGAGGTGGCAGCACTAGAGAAGCCCATAAAGTAGCTTAGCAGTGAATGAGGTGCTAAAGCTGAAGCTTTATAGCAAGTGGTTGTTACAAGTAGTGCGGGAAAATGAGCAACATTTTTTAAATATATATATATATATCATGTTCGTGTGTACTCACATCTCTATTCTTCAGTTATTTGTTTTCCTAACAAATGAGGCACATATGAGTTATCATTAAAGTTTTCTTAGCAATGCGAGCCAGATACAGTGAATACCAGGCTGGGCATATGCTTTTCATTTAGGGCTATCAGAGAAATCATTGCTTCTTGTGGCATTTTGCAAATGGAAACATCATGGCTGTAACTTAAAAAAGTGAACAAAGTACTACACTTGTGGTATTTTGGAAGAAAATGGATTAAAGTAAAAAAAAAAAAAAATGGGAAAAAAACGTTTAAGAAGGAAACAAAGTCTCTTGGCATGAGGATCACTTCTGGATCACATTATCTACAGTATAGAAAAACAATCTTCTCTACCTGCATTTCCATTAGTTCATGTGGTGTCTATTTTCAAAGCACAACTATATTTCATAGTAGTGATGTCTAGTCCAACCTCATTGTTTAAACTACAACATCTACATCTAATCTTGCGTGGTTACAGCTGATGGGGCACAGGCTGGATGTATATGTAGTGATGGGCGAATCTCCCGCGATTCGCTTTGCCGAAAAATTCGCGAATTTCTAGAGAAATTCGCGAATCGGCGAAAAATTCGCGTAACGAGTCGCGGGACGATTTTGTCGCGCGTCGCATCAACTTTGACGCGTCGCGTCATTTTCATCGCGCGTCGCGTCGTTTTCGTCGCGTCGCGTCAAAAACGACGCGCGACTGACGCGCGACTCGTTTTCGGCGAATTTTCGCCAAGCGAAATTTCGCTGGTGATTCGCGGATTTATTCGCCAGCGGCGAATCGCGGGAATTCGCCGCGAATTCGACCTAGGCGAATAAATTCGCCCATCACTATGTATATGTTTTATGTGTCTTGCCTTGTACACATTCAGTGATCTCTCCACCCATGCTCCTGTGCTTTGAAGGTCAAGCACATTCAGGATGAGTGATTACTTATGTATACTGTATGTGATTACTTGTATTATGTATTACTTACTGTATAACACTTTAACTATAGCAAGTAGTGATGGTCGAATCTCCCCAGTTTCGCTTCGCAGAAAAATTTGCGAATTTCCAGAGAAATTTGCAAATTGGCAAAAAAATCGCGAAACAAGTCGCGGCACGCTTTTGAAACTACAGCAGGGTGACTGTTACCCCAGCCTGAAAGCCAGTTAGGGAGATATTTGAGTTGAGTGCTCATTTGTGCCCTGGGTACTCCTGGAACTATAGCAGGGTGACTGTTAACCCCAATGTTTCCATATATCTGTAACCTTGTTATGAGCTATGGGGACCCAGCCTTAATTCAGTTAGGATTTAGGTGAGTGCTTATGTGTGCCCTGGCTATCCCTAGAACAATATCAGTGTGACTATTACATTGAATGTCCTGCCTAAAGGGTGAAATTTGTAGTTAGTCCTTATTAGCAGGGCTATTATATATATTATATTTAGTCATTTCTAAATATAATGCAGAATGTATTTTCATTGTTTAATTTTGGATTCCAGTGATACAGATCAGTTTGTATTTAACGTTAATTCCAGTGCAGATCACCCTTCCCATTGTACTGTGTGTCCTCTATAACTGCATATTGTCAACACTTTGCAGCTCTTATAAATTTACAGATCCCAATGAGATTTCAAAGATGGAAAAAAACAACCAGTTATGTATAATTTCCATTAAAGCATTAGAAATCAAGCCACAATGGGAGTGTGCTTCACTGTAGTCAATAAAACAACATTGCGCCATTGCAATACATGCCAAGCCCAGGATGAACTGTAGGACGATACAAAACAAAATCTAGGCTCAATTTTCTTACACTGATTCAAAGGGAAAGTGCATTATACACATGGTGCAAATTTAGCTCCATTATTTTACATAATTCAAACTCACTTGTGAGTCATCCATGTGTGAAGTTATATTATACAGCCTTATAGGCCTTCTGCATGCTGCAGTGCATTGGCCAACTCCATTCAGTGACCCTACATAAATGTAATGGTTTGAACACCAGATACTTGGGAAGGCCCATTTATTAAAGGTCAAATTTTAGTGGTATTAGAGATTTTTGAAACCACGATTAAACACTATTTCTCTAAAATCACGAATGCTTTGAAAGTTATTAAACAATCAGAATAAAAAAGTATGAGCAAAAATAGCAGTTGAAAAATTTCGCAAATCTGAATTTTTTCATGAACGATCGAAAAAAATCATACAACAATGAATGTTTAGATCTTTGAAAACCTCTAAAACCATGAAGAAAGGTCACTTATGCAAGAAAAAAACAGAAACTTCAGTTGACTTGAAATTAGTTTGTTTATGCATAAAAAGTTTAATTCTGATAAATTAATGTTCTACAGGCATTCATAGATCAGCCTCTTAGACTCTAGGGTCTACTAACTATTATTGGGATTTCTATTTTTTCTCAAATTGTATTTCTTTCTCAAGAAATCTTTTTTAAAGGGCAAGGAAAGGCAAAGAAATAAAATCCCATTTTTACTTTCTTTAATGAAAAAGAAATCTATCTCCAATATACTTTAATTTAAAAATGTGTACCGTTTTTATAAGAAACCTGACTGTATGCAGCAAAATTCTCCCTTCATTTAGTGCTGTGGATAGGAATTGTCAGACGGTCCCTAACTTCTAGCAGGGAAACAATCATACTTATGAACAGCAGGGGGACCCCCTGCCTTACTTACCAGCTATGCAGAACTCCAGCAGCTTTGTTTTTGATCATTTATGATGATCCCTAAGAAGCCCAGACCACACTGAGCATGTGCATGTAGTCTAGTCTTGCAAAGATGTATAACAAAGTTACAAGATGACAGCCCCCTGTGGCCAACTTTGAAAGCATAAATCATTTGTTTGATTAGGCATGTGGTGCAGTAAGTTCATGTTTATGTTTAGTATACAAAAGACAGCATTTCTAGACGTATTCTAATTTAGACTTTCCTTGCCATTTAATACTCTTAAACTCTATACATTCCAGATGTATTGAGTGTAAAAACCATGAAAAATTGAATACAATATGTAACCCTTTTGGCACTAATATCCAGGGCCACACTGAGGTGCTAACAGAATAGATCCCAAGCCTCCACTAGTATGGATATTTAGGGGGTTTGGATTGGTTAACTGCCTCCAACCAGAGCTAGAAACAGAAATTAGTGGGCATACAACTGCCTGGGAACTGCACAGGGTTGCCACCTGCCTGGATTTGAGCCAGACTGCCAGATTTTCAGAAGGGCTTCCTGGGTCAAGACAGTCTGCCCAGTTTTCTAAATAAGGAAAACTGGGCAGGATCTCCCCTTATTGACATGATGATCAGCCAATTGCTGGTTGCCAATTGCTGGTTGCCACCCATGTGATGTAGCAAGCCCTGCTTCCAACATCACTGACCGACCCCTGTGACATCATGGCCCTGCCCCCTTCCCAGATTCTGAGCCACACAAATGTAACCTGCAGCCAGGACAGGACTGGGAGTCAAAATAGGCCCTGGCATTCCTAGTACAGAGCCCACTTAATAATCACTTTCTATGGCATCTTATAGCAGCCCCTCTGGAATTTGCCAGAACCCACAGATTGCCAGTCCAGGCCTGCCTGCAGCTGTGTTGATTGCTGTATCTAGTGATGGGTGAATTTATTCGCCAGGGGCGAATTCGCGGCAAATTCCCGCGATTCGCCGCTGGTGAATAAATTCGCGAATCGCCAGCAAAATTTCGCTTTGTGAAAATTCGCCACAAAAACGAGTTGCACGTCGTTTTTGACGCGACGAAAACGACGCGACGCACGATGGAAAAAAAAAGCATCAAAAGCGTCCCGCGACTCGTTTCGCGAATTTTCTCTGGAAATTCGTGGATTTTTCGGCGAAGCAAATCTCGGGAGATTCGCCCATCACTAGCTGTATCCAATGTAACAGTCAATAATCCACACAATAGACATATGTTGTAAAACAGAATATTGCAAAAAGAACAATTAAATACCAGTTTCAACAATAACACAATAAATGTTATACATCTTGGAGTGCTTGGGTAGGAGAAGCTTCTGGAAACCCTGAAGAGATCCACTGCAGGTGTCACTGAGGCTGATGGGTAATCCAGGCCAGATCTAGTGTAAACACTGGTGACTCACTGCAGGGCTAAAGTCCTATCTCTCCTACAGGGATTACTACCCTAGCAATAGCTCAGGCAGCTGCACTTGTCCCATTCACTATCATGTCTAGTGATGGGCGAATTTATTCGCCTAGGTCGAATTCGCTGCGAATTCCCGCGATTCGCCGCTGGCGAATAAATTCGCGAATCACCAGCGAAATTTCGCTTGGCGAAATTTCGCCGAAAAACGAGTCGCGCAACGAGTCGCGCAACGAAAACGACGCGACGCGTGACAAAGTTGACGCGACGCGCGACAAAATCGTCCCACGACTCGTTTCGCGAATTGTTCGCCGATTCGCGAATTTCTCTAGAAATTCGCGAATCTCTAGGCGAAGCAAATCGCGGGAGATTCGCCCATCACTAATCATGTCTGAATGGAAAGGGTTAACTGAGGGTTTTCCTATATGGATAAATGTTCTACAGGTGACACTCCTAGCTCCCTACACATACAGATCAGCAGGGACATGCACAGGAGAGAAGGAGGAATCCCTGGTTGCTCTCAGTGTTAATGTGGAATTTGAACAATATGAGACCTCAATGACTTCATCAAAAAGTTTGCAGCCAAATAGTTTTCATGAACATTCACAGTGTGCGTAAAAGTATGCAAACTGTTTTTTTGCAACAAAATATGTATGAAACTCCAGAGCAGGTGTTAACACTAGACCTTTGCTGAGTCATAATGCTCAATGCTCAATGTAATATTCGCCAGCGAATGATTTTACATCAGAAACGGTGCTAAAATTCACAAAGATGCCATTTTAAATAATGCCTGTAACTTTTAATTACATTCCCCCTTTGGTACCTTATATTACACAACCCCTTAGACTCATAGGGGGTTATTAATTAAAGTCCTGATGCTAAAAATTTTAAAAAATCTTAGTTTTTATCTATAAAATGAGAATTTTTTGTGGAAAAAAGATCATTTTTTTTAGATTTATTATACCCCCAAGGCTGCAAAAGTCAGAATCCAAAATCCACCATCTCAGACCTGCCAAGGTTGTATATAAGTCAATGGGAGAGGTCCCTATCCTATTTGAAAGTTTATGTGGTCTGCCCTAGAATAAGCCTGAAAATCCGACTATTTTTGTTTTTTTGGGCAAAAATCCAAAATTTTTTATCTTTTTCACAAAAGTGATATGGGAAAAAATCCAAAATATCTCATGGTTCACGTTTTCACTTGATTTTATTGTATCCCTGATCCGATTTAAATTGCTTTTCTTAAATAATAAGATCAAATTGAGGATTTTAGTTTGGTGGGACCTTTTGTAATTAATCAGAAAAATTTGGATTTTGATAAATAACCCCTTGAAAATTTACATCACTCTTTACATTCCAACTGTTGGTCAGAGCTCCCTCTTAACTTATACCAATAAAAACAGAGCAGAAAAGAAAAATTCACCCATTTCTCACCCCAAATAATTTTAGCTTTCATCCACAGCTCCTCTAAATGTGTAATCTTCTACCTTGGGGTAGCGCACTCTATATCTAAGTAACGAGGTAGGCTGCAGCAACCAGAAGGCATTCATACACTTTTGGACATAGTTGTCCTCTATTTGTTTTGGCATCCTTAAGGTCTAATACTTCCTCAAAGCCATTAGTTGACTATAGAACATTTCATCTGAAGGATAGCCTGTTTTAAAAGTATTCCCCAGAGCTATATTACTGTTTTCCAGTACACATAGGGCAGAACTTTAACACTTTGACCTCTTGATCCCTCCAACCAATGCATTTGAGGGTATTAAAATCAACAGTAGTCATAGTATTCCTGCACAAAGTCTCCTACCAGCTGTTGGATGTCTTTCCACTGGCTGTTGGCATATCATCATATATTTTCCCACTTGATTAAAAAGAAAAAAAAAACAGATGAATTCTATGGCAAATGTCCAGTGCCTTCAGAGATTTCCATGAGAACTGCTGCCCTGAACACATGAAAACTCTGCTGTGTTTCTTTGCTGTTGTAACTATTTCTCACCTCTGATTAATGGTTTTCTCTTGTGATTATGGTGGTGGCATAAACATAATCATGAAGGAAAAACAACAATTACATGTTAAAGAGTGAATATGCAAGATGTGATTAAATGAAACAAATGTGTACTCTTAAGGAATATTTAACTAAAAGTAAAACTGTTTAGCTACAAATGCATTGCCATATGGTACATATATCACCTGCTTACTTCTGGTCTGCCCACTCCCACACCTTGGGGCTGATTTACTAAGGGTCGAATTTTAAAGTGGAAAATACTTAGAAATTCGACCATCGAAATGATTTTGGGCGTCATTTTCGATCGGATATGGCCATTTTCGATTTAAAAATGGCCGTATTCGATCAAATGAAAATCGTTCGAATTGTTTGATTGAAGGATTCGAAAGATTTTCACCAAAATCCTGTGAGATCTCCCATAGGCTAAAATGGCAATTTGGCAACTTTAATCTGGCGAATAGTCAGAGTTGAAGGATTTTTAAATAATAATATAAATGCAAGTTGTACACTGAATGGCAGTGTGTTGGGAGTTTCCTTAAGTGAGAAGGATCTTGGGGTTTTTATAGATAACAAGTTGTCTAATTCTGGGTAGTGATGGGCGAATCTACCCAGTTTCGCTTCTCTGAAAAATGAGCGAATTTCCAGTGAAATTCGGGAATTGGCGAAAGAATTCGCGAAACGAGTCGCGGCACATTTTTTGACGCTGGAGTTTCGCTAATTTATTCGCCGGCGGCGAATCACAGGAATTCGCCCCAGGCGAATAAATAATAATAATAATGATAATTATTATTCTTCAAACAGGCTGCTGACTGGAAAAAGCAACTAAAAGCAAACAAATCACCTGAAAAGGATAAGTATTTGTTATTAACTGTTATTAAAGGACAAGGAAAGTCTAAAATAGAATAAGGCTGTATTTTGTATACTAAATAGTGATGGGCGAAACGGCCGCGTTTCGCTTCGCCGAAAAATTTGCGAATTTCCAGAGAAATTCGCGAATTTTTCGCCGATTCGCGAAACGAGTCGCGCGTCGTTTTTGACGTTTCCGACGCGTCGCGTCATTTTCGGCGCGTCGCGTCATTTTCAGCGCGCGTCGCGACTCGTTTTTGAGCGGCAAATTTTTTTGGGCGAATTTTTTGGGCAGTTTCGCGAATTTATTCGCCAGCGGCGAATCGTGGGAATTCGCCGCGAATTCGCCCCTGGCGAATAAATTCGCCCATCACTAATACTAAACATAAACATGAACTTACTGCACCACAAGCCTAATCAAACAAATGATTTATAGTTTCAAAGTTGGCCACAGGGGGCTGTCATCTTGTAACTTTGTTAAACATCTTTGCAAGACCAAGACTGTGCACATGCTCAGTGTGGTCTTGGCTGCTTAGGGATTGTCATAAATTATCAAAACAGGGAAACTAACAAAGCTGCTGGAGTTATGCATGGCTGGGAAGTAAGGCGGGGGCTCCCCCTGCCGTTCATAAGTATGATTTTCGTCTGACAATTCCTATCTACAGAAGCAAATGAAGGGAGAATTTCACTGCATACAATCAGGTTTATTATAAAAACATTAGACATTTTTTAATTACAATATATTGGAGATTTTATTTTTTTGCCTTTCCTTGTCCTTTAACTGTTATTTTATATTAAATTGAATATTTAAATGCCGTGGTTTAATATATATATATATAGTTTTTTCTGTCGTGGGTGCTAAATAGCAAAGTTTGGTGTGCTTACAGCAAGTTTTTCAAAACCTGCTTTACTTTGCAGTTAGTTTTCCCTCGTTTCAGGTGGTGGTTTGATTAGTTGCACCTAAACAGAATGTATAAATAGAACCCCTGGGACTCCAGAGGAGCTTGCTCTAGGGTTTAGCTGGTTTTAAGTGTTTACGGAGTTAAGTGGAGGATCTGTAAGTGGAGATGCAAACACAGGAGTTAAGTGGGGAATCTGCAAGTGGGGTTGCAAACACCGGAGTTTCAAACAAAGGAGGTTCAACCTAGGTCAAAAGTTTGTTCTAAACCCTATTTTTTTTTGTTCCTTTTTGAGCTGTAACTGGGATAATGAACGCTAACAAGATTGAAGGTCTGACCCAGTGCACAGTCTGCCATATGTATGCAGATTTGGAACAAGAGATCCAAACTGTTTACCTCTGTGGTGGATGTGAGCCACTTTGGAGGCTTGTGTCAGAGCACTAGAGGAGCAAATTGCAACACTGTAGTAAATTGAGTCTCTTCCTAACTGAGCAGGACCTAGCAGGGTCATATACAGTAGTTTGGTGGGGGGGGGGCAGCAGCAGGATGTTGAGGTAGCTAGCTGGGTGACAGTAAATCTAAAGTGGGCAAAAGGAAAATGGAGTCTCATCCGGGGGTTATACTCCCATCAGTTTGTCAGGTACAATGACCTATATAACATGGTCTCCTTTGAGATTCTGTTGCAGAGACAATTCTATAAGGGAGTAACTACAACACAAAATTTCAGGTGTGCAAACTTTAAAATTCAAAAGAGACTAGAACATGTAAAGATAAACAGCGCTCCAGGGCCAGAGGGTATTCACCCCAGGTTACTTAGCGAGCTTAGTTCTGTGATTGCCAAATCTCTTTACTTAATTTTTCAGGATTCATTGAAGTCTGACATGGTGCTGAGAGACTGGCAAATTGTTAATGTGGTGTCACTATTCAAAAGGGATCCCATTCTCAGCCTTAAAACTATAGGCCAGTTAGTCTGACGTCAGTGGTAGGAAAACTTTTTATAAGGTTAATAAAGGATAAGATACTGGACTTCATAGCAAATAACAATGCTATGCATTTGTGCCTGCATGGTTTTATGCATAATAGATCTTGCCAGACTAACTTAATTTCTTTATAGCAGTGTAGAAGAGTTATGGAGCACCACGAGGAAGTTAAAACATAGCATTTATTCCATTATTAAAATATTTCTCACCAAATTGGAAATCCTCAAAAAACAAACAAACATGAGAACCCCACGCTTGACGCGTTTCGTAGCCTCAGCCACTTTTTCAAAAGCTTAATTTCTTTTTATGACAAGGTAAGCAGGGACCTTGATTCTGGGATGGCAGTGGATGTGATTTACTTAGACTTTGCTAAAGCATTTGATACTGTGCCACACATAAGGTTACTGGTTAAATTAAGGAATGTTGGCCTGTAACATAGTATTTGTACCTGGGTAGAAAACTGGCTAAAAGATAGACTATGAAGAGTGATGGTAAATGGAACATTTTCTTATTGCACCAGTGTTGTTAGTGGAGTACTGCAGGGCTCTGTACTGGGTCCCTTGCTTTTTAACTTGTTTATTAATTACCTGGAGGTGGGCATTGAAAGCACTGTTTCTATTTTTGCAAATGATACTAAATTGTGCAGAACTATAGGTTCCATGCAGGATGCTGCCACTTTGCAGAGTGATTTGTTACAGCGCTACAAAACAAGTTGGTGCTATAGAAATACATGTTAATAATAATACATAAGTTGTGAAACTGGGCAGCAAACTGGAAGATGAGGTTCAATGTTGATAAATGCAAGGTTATGCACTTTGGCAAAAATAACATAAATGCAAGTTATACACAAAATGGCAGTGTGTTGGGACTTTCCTTAAATGAGAAGGATGTTGAGGTTTTTATAGATAACAAGTTGTCCAATACTGGGCATTGTCATTGTGTAGCTACTAAAGCAAATAAAGTATTGCATAAAAAAGGGCATAAACTCAAGGGTTGAAAATGTAATTATGCCTCTTTATAGATCCCTAGTAAGGCCTCATCTGGAGTATGCAGTGCAGTTTTGGACTCCAGTCCTTCAGAAGGATATACATGAGCTGGAGAGAGTGCAGAGATGTGCAACTAAGCTGGTTTGGGGGATGTAAGACTCCTAGAACCTGTCCTGAAAAAAATTCTAAGACTTAGGAATTCGAACAATGCATTGACCGATTCAAAGATGTTTATTCGATTGAAATACGTCAATTTCTGACAGAAAATGCCCTTTAGAAAAAATGTTATGGGCCTACAAAGTGTGGTGGTAAATGGAACAATTGGACCAGTGTTGTTAGTGGGGTACAGCAGGGCTCTGTACTGGGTCCCTTGCTTTTCATCTTGCTTAATGACCCGGATGTGGGCATTGAAAGTACGGTTTCTATTTTTGCAGATGATACTAAATTGTGCAGAACTATAGGTTCCTTGCAGGATGCTGCCACTTTGCAGAGTGATTTGTCTAAGTTGGGAAACTGGGCAGCAATCTGGAAAATTAGGTTCAATGTTGATAAATGCAAGGTTATGCACTTTGGCAAAAATAATATAAATGCAAGTTATACATTAGGGGGCAGATTTACTAAATTCACAGGAGTCGAAGATCAATCACATTTTCAAAAAGATTTGAATTCAAACTTTTGAATGTTTTTGAAGACCACTTTGACCAGTGAATTTTGAAAGTTCACTCGAATCTAATTATTCGAATAATTCGAATAAAAATCTATTCTGAATATTCGACTATTCGACAGTTTGTTTTCTCTGGAGAAGGGGGGCTTGTGAAGGGACATGATTACACTTTACAAATACATTAGAGGACATTATAGACAAATAGCAGGGGAACTTTTTACCTATAAAGAGGATCACTGCACCAGATGCCACCCCTTCAGACTACAAGAAAAGGACTTTCATTTGAAGCAGCTTAATGCTTTTAAGAGGTTCTTGGATGATTTCTTGGACAGACAATATCAAAGGCTATTGTGATACTAAACTCTATAGTTAGTATATGGCCATATATAATTTATGTGAAGGTATGGAGAGGTGTGTGTGTATGGAAGATGGGTTTTCAATTGGAGGGGTTGAACTTGATGGACTTTGTCTTTTTTCAACCCAATTTAACTATGTAACTATGTAAATAAAAGAGCCAACAGAACTTAGAAATGAAAAAAATTAGTTCACTACATAAAAGCTGCTAAAGATCTTAATTTCAATTCAGACAAAATATCAAAACATTGTGTGAGTAGCAAACTCATGCAGGGTTTCCTTATTGACTGCTCGAGCCGAAATTTCCCCCCTGCATAACCCAGCAAGCTGTATATGGTCACAGGACCGCTTAGTGACTTCTAATATCCTTATCATTTACAGTAGGGGGTACATTATCCCTTATAATACATGAGTGATACTCTGAGTTGAGTATGAGTTCCTTGTCTAACTCAATCTGCAGCATTATACCTTTATATACAGGTAGTCACAAAACTACTCAGTGACTTCTGATATATTTATCATTTACATTATGCTTTATAATACATGATTGATATAAAAGGGTCATTCACAAAATGCACTGTGATTTGTATCTAAAATGCAGCCTATTACCCCACTTGTAAACAAGCCCCATATATTTGGTATCTACTTGGCTTTGTGGCCTATTCACATATTTACTTTCTGATATTAAGGGGGTTATTTATTAAACTCCAAATACCAAAAATCCCAAAATAGATATATTTTTTTCATAAAATAGGCCTTTTTAAAAATCACATGTTTTTCAGAATTTATTAAACCTCGAGGATGAAATAGTCCAAATATTAAAATCCGGCATCTCAAACATGTCGAGGTTGCATATAAGTCAATGGAAGTCCCATTAATTTTTTGATGTGTGCTGGGTTTTGTGCAATTTCACGATGGTTCCAGAGCTTTCGGGTAAAAAAACTGAAATTTTTTTCGTTTTTAGATAAGAAATTCAAAAGATCAACCACAAAACTAATTTTCAGGAAAATGTTATAATAAATAAGCCTAAAAAACCCGAGTGGATATGTTCGGTGTTTGTAGCAGAAAATACTGAGATACATTTGTTGCTAAATAACCCCCTAAAACAAAAAAAACCTTTATTTCTATTTTTTCCTATTTTACTTGAGAGTAGTTGCCTTGTACAAAATACAGTACATGGCAATAAGAGTGGAATTTTTATCTCATGGTTGAAGCAAATTGACAACATGTGACTGGAAACAATGGAAGAAAAGAGCCAGACTTCGGCTTCTTGAACAAGATATTTCTTTTTGATTTTAGCCACAATAATTAAAATGGTGGCAGGATAAATGTCAAGTTCTTTTCAATAAGTATCCTTCAGAAGTGGAACAGAAAGCAGAATTCAGTTTTTTACAAGTCATGAAATTCATAGGCTTGGATTTATGTCAACTCTTTCAATTCTTTTCTATTTAACCTTGCTTTCTAATGAGGAGGAAACATGAGGATCATCCAAATGTCCAAATTTTATTTCTAAAAATTTGTTGTTGAAAACGTATAGGGTCTTCAAGAAATTAATGTTGACTTGGAAATATAGTATGAAGAAGTAGAAATATATTTAAATGTATAATGAATGTATAATGTACTCGCTGTGAATATATTCTTTTCCCTAGAACTAATTACGTGTATGTCCACATATGACCTTAGATGGATTAGATGGACCTGAGAAGGATCCCGTGTGGGTTTTGGATGGTGAATTCAAAGACTATTATAGCTAATTTCTTATGGTTTTGCTCTAGTTGCCTCCAGATCAGCAAATAGCAAAGGGATTTGCGGAAATATTATTTCCTTTCTGTGTTTAACATGATGCCAAACCAACATCCGAAAATAATACCAGGAATTTCGTCAGGACAAATAAACAAAAGTCCAGCTCTTAGCAGAATGCAGCAGAAATGGGTACGTAACCCCATGTCAATGTTCAAGTAAAACACCAATCATTTTCATAAAGGACCCTCATTTGTTCTGAATTAACATCATAGCTCAACTCATGGATCTGAACACTGATTTGGGCCACCTCCACATCCTGAGGATTAAGTGAGGGAAAGTTAATTATGCACACATATACTGTACATTTATTTTAACATGTGCAACAATACATGCATGGGATCTATTATCCAGAATACTGAGCATAATGCATCTTTCCATATTTTGGATGTCCAAAATTTACTTTAACTACTAAAAAATTATTTAAACTTTTAATAAACTCAGTTGGATTGTTCAGATCCTATACCACTACATTTTTCTATATAAAAATTATTGTTTTCTTCCTGGTCAATCTGCTCAGTCTGTTAACCAGTCCACGCTAGAAATGAGGCTTACTAAGCTTAAAATGAGGGGAATTGGGGTTTAAAAAGTCTCTTCGTTATAAACAAGACAAAAAGGGCAAAATAAAAACTTAACAATCAAACCTGTAAGACTCCAACCAGTAGAGAGCACACCAATACTGTATCATTTTGCCATTGAGTCATGTATGTAGGAAGTAACAACCTAAACACTGAAGGTAATAACATAAATAAAAATGGAGAGAATTCTATTATGTTAGTCTGAAATTATCAAATTTTCAGACTAATTCCAATGCAAACCACAGAAACATCAAAATAGGACAGGGACCTCTGCTATTGACTTATACACAATCTCGGCAGGGATGGCAGATTTTCGGATTCAAGGTTTTTGTTACATCAGAATTTAATAAATCTCGAAATATTTTATCAAAAAAAGAAGAATTTGACTTTTGCCTAAGAAAAAGTAAAATAACCCTCTTAGAGTGGGAAAACACTTGAGAAAAAAATGCCCACTGGCTTTAATTTGAGTGTGAAAAAATTCACCCATAGACTAATATATTTTGCCACAAAAAAGTCACTGCAACAAAAAAGTTGGCTATAAACTCCAATATATTTTACTATATTTTTTGTCCTAGGGAATGGCATTATGAGCAGCAATCAGCATGGCTTTATGAAGGATAAGTCATGCCAGACAAATTTGATTGCTTTTTATGATGAGGTAAGTAAGATGCTGGACAGTGGGGGGGCAGTAGATGTGATATATTTGGATTTTGCCAAAGCGTTTGATACCGTGCTCTACAAACGACTTCTAAACTAAGGTCTGTTGGGCTTAATGAAGTCATTTGCACATGGATAGGGAACTGGCTACAGGATCGGGTACAGAGGGTGGTTGTTAATGGTACATTCTCTACTTGGAGTAAGGTTCTTAGTGGGGTCCCTCAGGGCTTGGTGTTGGGTCCACTTTTATTTAACTTGTTCATTAATGACTTAGGGGAGGGTGTTGTAAGTAATGTATCAGTGTTTGCGGATGACACAAAACTATCCAGCCCAATTAATTCCATCCAGGATGTGGCATCCTTGCAACAGGATCTTGACAAACTGGCAATCTGGGCAGATAAGTGGCAAATGAGATTCAATATTGATAAATGTAAAGTCATGCACCTGGGATGTAAAAATATTCAAGCCACTTATACCCTTAATGGGACTGAACTAGGCAAATCCATTATGGAAAAGTACCTTGGAGTCCTTGTAGATGATAAACTTGGCTGTAGCAAGCAATGCCAGTCAGCAGCATCAAGGGCCAATAAGGTCTTGAGCTGTATTAAAAGGGGCATAGAGTCACGGGAGGAGGGGGTCATTCTTCCACTTTATAGAGCACTTGTAAGGCCACATCTAGAATATGCTGTACAGTTTTGGTCTCCCTCACTCAAACAGGACCTTATTGTATTAGAGAGGGTACAGAGAAGGGCAACTAAGCTGGTAAAAGGTATGGAAAACCTTAGCTATGAGGAAAGACTGGCCAAATTGGGTATGTTCACGCTGGAGAAGAGGCGCTTAAGGGGTGATATGATAACTATGTATAAATATATAAGGGGGTAATATAATAATCTCTCTAATGCTTTATTCACCAGTAGGTCTTTCCAGATGACATGAGGTCACCCATTCCGTTTGGAAGAAAAGAGGTTCCGCCTTAATATTCGGAAGGGGTTTTTTACAGTGAGAGCTGTGAAGATGTGGAATTCTCTCCATGAATCAGTTGTACAGGCTGATACATTAGATAGATTTAAGAAGGGGTTGGATGGCTTTTTAGCAAGTGAGGGAATACAGGGTTATGGAAGATAGCTCATTATACAAGTTGATCCAGGGACTAGTCCGATTGCCTTTTGGAATCAGGAAGGAATTTTTTCCCCCTCTGAGGCAAATTGGAGAGGCTTAGGATGGGTTTTTTTTGCCTTCCTCTGGATCAACTAGCAGTTAGGCAGTTAATTAAAAAAAAAAAAAGCACTTGATGGACGCGAGTCTTTTTTCAGCCTAACTTACTATGTTACTATGTTACAAAAAGGTTGACCATGTGAATTTGTTCAGCAGTTTTTCCTATTCTTTCAGGGCAAAGCGAAACAGGGCAGCTCTGCTCATCACTATATGATGAGTTTTTGGTGTTTAGTGCACTCTAGACACTATGGGGTAAATTTATTAAAGAGTGAAGTTCCGCCACTAGAGTGAAATTCCGCCACTCTCCATTCATTTCTATGGGATTTTGAAAGGTGTATTTATCAATGGGTGAAGTGAAAGGTCACCCTTTGATAAATACGCCTTTAAAAATCCCATAGAAATTAACAGAGAATGGCGGAATTTCACTCTAGTGGCAGAACTTCACTCTTAACTTCACTCTTTGATAAATATACCCCTATTTGATTTGATGACTAGAGGGTGATTGGCTCAGATGCTTCATTGACATATTCTCATTTTTTCCCAAACTTAACGTACCCTCCCTTAAGGGAAAGTTGTGCTCACCACTAATTTTTAAACCATTAGGCAGGGGAGCAATGAAGCTGTGACCACAGAATTAATATAGATAAATACAAGAGTTCCTCTGCACTCAACCCATTTTCAATATATTAATTCACAAAATGTTTCAATATCCTTAATATATTGACAATAGGTTAAGTACAGAGTGCCTTTTGTATTTGTCTGTATGAATGTTGTGTTAAATATATAATGAAGAAATTGAATTCTTAATAAAGCAGATGAAAGTGAGTGTAGTACTGTACATACCAGAGATGACTTTGACCAACTTGAATATATTGCAATAAATGGACTATATAGAATTATGTTTAAAGGGGGAGGCATTTTTTTAGTAACTTAAATGTATACTGTCATGGGAAAAATGTTTTTTCAAAACGAATCAGTTAATAGAGCTGCTCCAACAGACTTCTGCACTGAAATCCATTTTTCAAAAGAGCAAACAGATTTTTTCTAGATTTCATTTTGAAATCTGACATGTGCTAGACATATTGTCAGTTTCCCAGGTGCCCCCCAGTCATGTGACTTGTGCTCTGATAAACTTCAGTCACTCTTTACTGCTACACTGTAAGATGGAGAGATATCACCCTCCTCTATTCACTCCCCAGAAGAAAAATGGTGATGTAACCAGATAACAGCTCCCTGGTAGATATAAGAACAGCCTAGACACCAATATTACAACTATAAAAAAATATACTCTCTGGTTCAGGAATAACATTTTATATGGTAGAAATTATTTGCAGTGTTATATAAACCTATAGGCTAATTAATTTATGTCATAATTATTATTATTGTTATTATAATAATAAAAGGTTAGTAAATGAAGCTGACAATGTTTACTTAACAAGATTTTGGCACAGAATATAATGAGCCATTTACCAGCACTCCATTTATCAGAAAACCATACATATTAAAAATCAGTTCCCAAGTTTATTTAAATATTCATAAGATAATTCTCAGGGTGAACAGTTAGTACTAAGACATTACTATGAAATCCACTTCACATACTGATTATGTGACAAAATTTCTCTTAAAATTATCAGGAAAAAGCAAAAACAGTTGCACAATCACGGCTTTTACAATGTGAATTTCCTGCCCATAGAACTTAGCTTCATAAGGCACTTTTTGTATGTATACAGGTATGGGATCCATTATCTGGAAACCCCTTATCCAAAATGCTCTGTATTATGGAATGGCCATCTCCCATAGACTCCATTTTATCCAAATAATCCACATTTTTAAAAATGATTTCCTTTTTACTCTATACTAAAACCTGCAAAACCAGCCTATTGGATTTGCTTAAGGTTTAAATTGTTTTCTAGTAGACTTTAGGTATGAAGATCCAAATTATAGAAAAATCTTTGATCTGGAAAACCCCAGGTCTCAAGTATTGTTCATAAAAAGTCCCATACCTGTGTAAGTGTGTGGTGGAGGCGAACCTGGTAAATAGCCCATATTCTATTGCACTCGTTAATATGACTGTGGGGAGTTATGGTTTATCTAGAACACGCTGATTAATCTTAGATATACGTTTATCTCGGATTGGGTAAAACTTGACAGCTTTAGAGGAATGTGTTGCAGAGCCGTTGCCTGCCATGAGGCAAGGTGAGACAATTACAACGGGCGGCAAAAAGTGTTTTTTAAACCGGAAATTCGTCTCTGCTAGTGCAGAAAGCGCAGTACGCGCTCTTGCACTAGCGATGTTGCCCCATTTGACCTGCTCCGACGCTAAAATTTTAAGCGCCGAGCGAGAGAGGGGGGCGGCATCGTGGTTGCTGCCTCAGGCGGCAGCAGCCCATGGATCGCCACTGATGCGTTGATGTTAACAAAGGAAGGTGGGGCCAGCTCACAGACACAGAGATTAAGCTGTGCAGTCAGAGAGCCATGCTTCTTTCATGCACCGTATTTTAATAAATAAGTTGCTGTTGCAAAACCCAGAATCTCATTATTAAGGAGTACAACACATAGTACCAGAAGTAGATCCACTCAGTATACAGAGCCTGAACCATGTCAGAATCTGCAAGAGGCACAGAGAATGCAGAGGACCCATCTCAGCCTGTGACTGTAGCAGTCCCTGCACTGATAAGGATAGACAGTCTACATCCACCTGCTTCAGTTAAAGGGATACTGTTATGGGAAAACATGTTTTTTTTCAAAACGCATCAGTTAGTAGTGCTGCTCCAGCAGAATTCTGAACTGAAATTAATTTCTCAAAAGAGCTGTACTGCAAGTTGGAGTGATATCACCCACCTCCACCCCCACCAGCATCCTAACAACAGAACAATGGGAAGGTAACCAGATAGCAACTCCCTGACACAAGATAACAGCTGCCTGGTAGATCTAAGAACAACACTCAATAGTAAAAGCCAAGTCCCACTGAGACTGATTCAGTTACATTAAGTAGAATAAATAACAGCCTGCCAGAAAGCAGTTCCATTCTAGAGTGCAGGCACAAGTCTTATGACTCAGAGCACCTGGGAAACTGACATTATGGGGCAAATTTACTATTATTCCCCAAAAAAATATTCTTTTTTACTCGATATTCGATTAGCATTCAATTTTCGAATGCTAATCGAATAGTTTTAGGCTACCCTTTTATTCGGTCTTCGATCATTCGACGATCGAATAATGATCGAATAACAATCGTTCGATCATTCGAATGAATTATTCGTTCATTCGAATGATTCGTACGATTCGAACGATCGAAGACTTCGATCGTACGAATCCTATTCGATCAGGACTAGTGATGGGCGAATTTATTCGCCAGGGGCGAATTCGCGGCGAATTCCCGCGATTCGCCGCTGGCGAATAAATTCGCGAAACGGCCAAAAAAATTCGCCATCAAAAATTCGCCACGCGAAAACGAGTCGCGCGTCGTTTTTGACGCGACGCGTCGTTTTTGACTCGTTTCGCGAATCGGCGAAAAATTCGCGAATTTCTCTGGAAACGCGCCCGTTTCGCCCATCACTAATCAGGACTTAGCCTCGGACGCCTATGGAAGGGCTCCCATAGGCTTCTCTTACAATTCGGTAGGTCCAATCTGGCGAAGTAGGCAATCGAATAATTTTAAATCCTTCGCCGATCTAATCGAATATTTGACAATTCGAATATATTCGATCATTCGATCATTCACTATTCGATGATCTAATAAGCCGAATTTGCATATTCGACCAATCGAAATTTTCCTACGATCGTTGTTCAATCGAATTCGATCGAACTTCGATGTATTCACGTGAATTTTGTAAATTGGCCCCAGTGTATAGCCCCATGTCAGATTTCAAAACTGAATATAAAATTATTTGTTTGCTTCTTTGAGAATTGGAATTCAGTGTAGAAGTCTGCTGTAGCAGCACTGTTATCTGATGCATGTCGAAAACTGAAAACATGTTTTCCCATGACCAGATCCCTTTACCTTTGTTGGAAATGTTGAGGAAGCATGGAAAATCTTTAAGCAGAGACTGTTTCTATACATGAAAGCTACTAACACTATAATACTGCCCAGTGCACAGAAAGTGTCCCTTTTGCAAATCTTTCATTCATTTCAACTTGATGAACATGACCGTGATAATTTTGAAGTGATTATGGGAAATCTTGAAGATTACTGAACCCCTAAGGTGCATGAGATATATGAAAGATTTATCTTTAACTCCAGAGTGCAGTCTCCTATTGAAAGCATAGAAGAATAAATAACAGACCTCAAGCTGAAAAGCAGAACATGAAACTTTGGTCAGCTGAGAGAACTGCCTGGTTTTTAGGTAAGCAATGCAAGGTGTGTGGCAAATACAATGACTTTGCCAAGCAGTGTTATAGTAAAAGCAAACTGCAGTAATGCACAGCAGCAGTGAGGAGAGTCAGGGGAAAAATTTTCAGTTGAGTGCTGTCAGTAAAAGGAATGGAAGTGTAAAAAGATGAACTATAGCTATTTATACAAATAGTTTCCTGATCAAGTATAAAGTGGACACGGGGCAGAAACAAAAATTATCACAGAAAAAATACGGAAAGAATAACAAATGAAAGCAAAACTATAAAGTAAAACATCAGTGTTTAAGGCATAACATGAAATCCCATCAATAAGAAAATGCACACTCTTACTTACAAGGGCAAGCAAGCAAGCAAGCATGAATTTGCAGTCGTCTCTGGTAATTACTGTCCCCAATTAGGTGCACAAACATGTGAGAAGTTGGGACTCGTAGACAAATTATTTGTTGTAGGAGAATCAACACAAAGCAACATACATATACTGCTTAGTGCATATAAGGGTGTGTTTGAAGGTCTTGGTAAACTGCCAGTTACATATGACATTTCATTAAAAGCCAGTTGTACAAGCCAAAAGGCATGTGCCAGTGGCACTGAGAGAAAGACAAATGTGAATTGCAGTGCCTGACTCATTTAAATGTAATTGAGCCTATCAATGAACCTTCCGCTTGGTTACATTCCTTAGTCATTGTAGAGAAAAAAGACGGATCCCTGAGTTCGTGCTTGGATCCCAAAGAGTTAATGAATGCATAAGGAGAGAACATTTTCAAAACCCACTCAGTATGAAATCCTGGGTGAAATGGCAAATGCCAAATTAAGTACAATCCAAGATGCCTCAAATGGGTTTTGGCAGATTCCTCTCACTAAGGAGCAGATTTACTAATGGACTAATTTTGAAGTGAAAAAACTTCAGATTCAACCATCAAATTTTTTAAAGGGGTTTTTTTGATCAAAAATAGACACTTTTCGATTGAATATGCCCATTTTCGATTGAATAAAAAACATTTGAATCGTTCGATTTGAATGATTTCCCCCCCGAAAAATTCTATTTTCAAAAATTTTCAAAAACAGTCCTTAAAGGTTCCAGGAGGTCACCTGTATTCTAAAATAGCTAGAGACAGTACTTTGATTTTGGAATGGTCAAATTTTAGAATTGGATTTGAATTAATTTCAATTCAAATAAAATGTTGCCCTATTCAGAAGTTTAAGTACCCAAAAACTACTTCAAAATTTGAAATTTTTTAATTCAAATTTTCACTTCGACCCTTAGTACATCTGCCCCTAAGAGAAGAAGAAAATTGTGTAACTTTAATATACCTTTTTGGAGGGTATTAGTTCAAGAATCTGCCTTTTGGATAAAGTTCAGCAGGAGATATTTTACACAGAACAATAAAGCAACTCTTGGAAGGGGTTTAAGGAGTTAAAGTCTACATAGATAATATTTTACTTTAGGGCACCACAGAAGCAGAGCATGACAAAAGATTAAAGTGAGTCTTACAGATAGCAAAAGAAAATGGACTTAGACCTTCAGTTGCACTAAATGTCAGTTTAAGAAACAAATGTCAGTTTAAGAAACCATTTTGTATCTTGGTGAAATTATTTTTTACAGAGGAGTGAAACCAGATCCTGCAAAAGTTTTAGCAATTAAAAGAATGGCCAGTCCCCGTAATAAAAAAAGAACTGCAGAGATTCATGGGTATGTTAAACTACGTTGGCAAGTACATTCCCAATCTGG
>CM044441.1:4302081-4318420 GCA_024363595.1 Xenopus borealis | reverse complement strand
ATATCCCCCTCAAATGCCTTTTCTCCAGCTCTAACAATCCCAACTTGACCAGTCTTTCTTCATGACTGGGACTTTACATACCTTTTATAGGCTTAGCTGCACTTTTCTGGACCCTTTACAACTGAATAATATCCCATTTGAGAACCAAAATTGTATGGCATATTCTAGATGGGGTCTTAGCAGCTCTCTGTACAGTAGATGAATAACCCCCACCTCTAACTTGAAATGGACTCCTAAGGTGTCATAAGAAATCAATTGAATTTCTTATGCTCTCTGCCAATAAACATGCAGGAAAAGAGCAGGCTCACCAACTGTTGTTTCAACCACTTTGCTCAGCTAAAATGACTTCTCTGGTTACCAAATGTCTCAGTGAAGTCATTGAAGTCATCTGATTTGACAGTGATATTGATACTACAATGCAAGGTGTTCAAATAAAACCTGCTGGAAGTAACACATCTACTTCTGACATCTTATTCCTACAAGCAGGCCATTTTCCTCATTTAGACAGAGAAAGTCTATTTTTAAATTTCAGTTAATTTTTTTTATTGTTTCGGAGAATCAACTTCAACAATGAAACAATTTCACCGAACCAAACACTGGAAAGCAAACCGTACATGATTAAAACAAAAGATCTTCGGCCGCGCTTTGGCATTGTTACGTAGCACAAGAAAAACAGATTCCAGAATCTACACAGTAAAGACTAAATCTATTAACAAAGAATGTAAATGTCCTTGCTGAAAAGATAGGTCTGCCTTTTTTCCATGCACTGATTACTTGGAAAGATTGTATCTGATAAGTGGAGTATTCAAGCTAATGTGGTCTGTAATACAGAAGGTAAAATAGTTTGGCAATGGAACCATTTGGAACATGTGTATCTTTCAACAAACATATCTCATCAGAAATGTGAACATCTGGTTCCCGTATGACAAAATCAGTTCAGATATTTTTTTCCCTTCTTTTTTTTTTTAAATTGCTTCTTTTTTACCATCCCAGATTTAGTCCTAAACCATGCATTTAGATAGCAAGATGCTTTTAATTATTCCAGCAGTTGCGTTAGTAGTAATGACATGTAATTAGAAGCCTGCATTGTGTTACTGCTGAGAGTCATGCGTTGCTCCATAAGGATCCATGGCATAATTTATTAATCCAGATGGTGCTTTGTTCAGTATAATAAAATTATAGCTCGTGCTGTCGAGATCCCTTACAGATTCAATAGACTTGATTTTTTAAAGGACAAAAACAATGTGCGTGTTGCTTTCATGTACCTTTGCCAATTTTCTTTCCATTTTCAAGATCTATTAAGAAGACAATAAACAGGCTGTAGATCTGCAGGTTTCCATAAAAAGGGGTTGAAGACAAATTGAGTGTTTTTAAGAAAAAGGACTGGCCAAAAATTGTTTTTTTTTAATGAAAACATTATAGAAATGTATCCAAATGTCCTTAACTTCTTGCATGTGGCATTTATTGAAGTCCATTTATTTAATAACTCTTCCAGCCCCTTGCAGAATCAAGTCGTTATAAATGACAGATTATGATGATGTTATATTAAATCTATATATATTTATAGGATTATAGTGTGTAAGGTAATAAACAACAGATGGATCAATTACTCATGCAAAGTGAAAATAAAGGTGCAAGTCTCCATGTTTTTCCCACGATGCACTAGTTTTTTCTCAGGCATTTACATTTCATAACACCCATGAATATTCAGTGAAATCATTGGTTTCAACAGTATGTCATTAAAATCAGGCACTTAAGGAGCAGTTATGATTGGCCCTTAGTTGCTCACATGCACAATGTCACATTTTGTGTCCCAAAATCCTGAATAGATGCCAAGGATCAGGTCATGGTTCAAGCTTCTGCCTAGAACAGCCGTCTTTAATGACGGGAGTAGCTCTTTGCTACTTGGATGCCGCCTGGACTTAAAGTGAGAGACAGTGAATTATGGACAGGCAAGGGAACAAGAACATGTAATCGGAGTAACAGGATTAGAGCAAAGTTTAGTTGAGGAAGCAGGTGTCCTTGCCATCCCACAGGTGTTTATTTATGAGTTGCTGGTTTGGGGACAAGTTTTGATTGCCTCAAGTGCCTCATGTGGGTGGCCTCTTGGAACGTTTTCATGTTTGTGTTGCTCCCTAACTCCTTTTACATTTGAGTGTGGCTCATAGTTCAAAAGGTTTGAGGACTGTCACATGTATGTGCATAATAAGCAAGGTGAAACAATACACTTCCTTTGATTTTGCCCCAACCTGGTCTGTAGTGGTAGCACCCTTCACCTCCAGGTGTATGGCTCATCATGAGTGAGATACCAATGATGTTGTTGTGACATACAGTGTCAGATGGGAGGGTCCAAACTCACCAGGTCTGCCACATCAGGGGACCACACACACCTTTTCCAGCCCCCCCCACTAATCTCATGGCACCTGACCCCCTGGCCTCTGAAACCTCCCACAACCCTCCTATATCCACCTCCCTCCCTGATGCATGCTTACCTGCTTCGGTGTTGGCAGGGAGAGATCACAGAGTGCTGAGTGAGAGTAGATTTGGGCCAGGTGAGAGCAAATCTGGACCAGCAGGGCCCACCGGGTTTTTCTCCGGTATCCCACGAGCCCAGTCCGACCCTGGTGTTATGTGGTTATCCTGTTTTTGTCGTTGATTCAAATTTGTTTTGCAGTTTCCATACTTTATGGAATGCCAGTGCTGGAAAATCTTCTTGAGCATTAGATGCTACACAAGAAAAAAGTCTTCTCTTGCACCAAATGTGCAAACAAAGAAACAAAATTACAAAATGTACCACGGTGCACTGTATGGAGAGGCCTACAATCAACTATTTTATAAAAAGGAAATGCCACTGGACAAAGGATACAACTAGATATTAACTTACTGTATGTGCAGAGACCTTTTACCAACCACAAGGAACAAGATTTTTTTTTTTTTTTTTTTTTAAAGATTGTTCCATATTCTTAGTGTTTTTTTGTTATTGTAAACCTTGACTGGTTCAATAGATTCTGTCTATTATATAATCCTTTCTTAAGTTTTATCTACCATTCAAATGTTACTTATAGCCTAAACATAAATTAGACATTTACCTGTGCATGTTGAAGGTTTCACACTGCTGGACTGGGTATGGGTATGGGATCCCTTTTCAAGGAAGCAGTTATCCAGAAATCTCAAAATTATGGGAAGGCCATCTCCCTTAGACTCAAAATTATTTCCTTTTTCTCCATAATAAAATAGTATCTTGTAAATGATCCAAACTAAGATATAATGAATCTTTTTTGGAGGCAAAAACAATTGTATTGGGTTTATTAAATGTATTTTTAGCAGACTTAAGGTATGGAGATCCATATTAAGGATAAGACCCTTTATTCCAGGTCCCGGACATTCTGGATAATAGGTCCCATAGCTGCACTGTCACACATTTTCTAACTTACTGAACAAATGATACCAATATTTTACCTTAAATGGATTTTTATGGTGTAGTTTTTATTTAAAAAATTACACTGTTGACACAGCAAATAACGCTCTCTACCATATGACATTATTTGTAGCTGTTATATTGTTGTGAAGACAGCCATTTCAGACAAGTTATTGTTTCTCCTAGTCAATTTAACTAAAGGAGTCACAGTGGGGCTTGGATTTTTTACTATTGAGTACATAAGTCAGATCACCATGCCATAAATCCAATAGGATTGTTTTCTGCCGATTCAGCTTAGTTAGGACTAAGAACAAATGGATGTTCTATTATTTTGTAGTAAAGGGAAATTGTTTTTTAAAAATGGAATTATTTGCTTCAAATGGACTTTATCGGAGATGTATAATGGGTTTCTGGAAAAGGAATGCTTTACCATAAATATTCTATTTCAGGCATAAGCTTTTCTCTTCTATATTTTAGGGTGGCTAAAACATGTTCATCGTCACTTTTAGACAACATGTAAATATGAAAAATGAATTGAAACATACGTTTTTAAGCCAGTTCTCTCATTTGTGTCTCCCTGCTAACTAACCAACTGTCAGAGCTTACAACAAAGAAAGCAAATGCTAAAACTGCTGGGGGACTGAAACGAGCAGTACAACTGCTTTTTCAAGACATGTTTGGGACATGTGGAACTCTTGTGGGGCTAGAAGAATCTAATTTGGCCATTGTATAGTAATATAATTTAGTGCCAGAAGCTTCTTTAGCTGCTATAATAAATATGTATAATGTATACCAGCAACTATATGAAATAAAACGTAGATAAGAACTAATTATATTTCAGAGATGGACAATAAGAAGATATAATGCATTCAGTGTAGATGTCCACATAGCATATACCATGTACCATATCCAGCCCATATCCTTTTAAAATTATGACATCTTAGGGCAATGGCACATAACACTGAAGTGATTGCAGAAAAACAAAGTACTGCATTACATTAGGAGATGAATCACCATAGTAGGGAAGATTTATCTTGTGCGCCAGTGCCCTTAAATATAGGTTAATAGCCAAGGGCAATAAAACCCACTAGGAGGTTAGATTTGGTTAGTAGGCTTCCAGCTGGATGGATTATGTAAATTGTATTATAAAGCCAAGTAATTTGATTTATACCATAGACAAGATAAACACCAAAGAAAATACATGCATAAATATATATGTAAAGCAACCATGCTGCTGTTGATTGAGCATTTTGAGGACAGTGTAGGTTTGAAGATAACCCACTGAAAGTATGGAAGTAGAGATATCCCCATTGCAATTTTGCATGCATCACCATGATGAACAAGTGGATTGAAGGGATATGGGGCT
Source organism: Xenopus borealis (assembly GCA_024363595.1). NCBI lineage: Eukaryota > Metazoa > Chordata > Amphibia > Anura > Pipidae > Xenopus > Xenopus borealis. The sequence continues at coordinate 4,313,636 of CM044441.1, read as the reverse complement.
TTCTCTTAAACCTATGTAGGGACCCATAGGGCTTAATCCGGCCCTATGGCTTTACCTTACCCTTTTTTTTTCATTCTCCCAAGTTACTAGGCAGAAGCCTATGTATTTAATTCCTATTTGAATATCCAATGCTATTGGCCAGGAGGTGCTGTGACCAAATCCTGTCACACTATGTTATAGTGAGAGAGAAAGGGTGGGTCTTCCTCTTTGGCTGCTGGATGCATCCAGCTGGGTGTGCCCAGGGGAGCCTGGGTACAGCAAGGCCCAGAAAAGCCATGTGCCTAGAGGGAGATGGTTCTCTAGTGTCTAAGTTGGTGAGCAGGGACCCCGTGATTTAGGTTAGCTAAACAGGGTTAGTTCTGCCATAGACTCTCTAGGAGAGTAAGGTAGAGAGGACACAGAGTAAGAGCAGTTGGAGCTCCATTGAGGATTGTAGCAGGGAGTAGCTTCTCCAGGCTTTTGAATTGCCTAGAGTGAAGGGGCCACAGTGGATAGGGTGACAGGATTAGAAGGCGTTCTCCCTGACCACTCCACTGGGTGGGAGCCAGACCACTTTGAGGTATATTGCCTTGTCGGGTCGACGGATAACCAGCACCACTACAGCAGTGAAAGTGAGTAAAATTCTCGGTGTGCGGTGTAATCATTACAATATTATTGACACAGGCATGAAGAGACATAGAAAAATAAAAGTAACTTCTTTAATTAAAACATTTTTTAAGGTTAATTTTGATTGAGTTTAATAGTTTCAACAATACAAAACTTCCACAACCACTGCAGGATCATTTATGAAGGCTATAAAGAAAGAAAGAAAGAAAGAAAGAAAGAAAGAAAGAAAGAAAGAAAGAAAGAAATAAATGACCTATATGTCTGCACATTCTCACCCATCACATCCGAAGGCTCAGTAGTGATATATATATATAAATATAAAATGTACTGTAAGTTTTAATAATATGTGTTAAAACGTAATGTCCAGTACTTAACAGTTAAGTTCAAATAAGGGTAAAGGCAGGGGGCTGGACTAACAGAAAACATCAGATTGGCCTCAAATACAATGTTATAGGTCCAGCGTAATCACTTATTCAGCAAAGTGGTTGGAGTCACTTATTAGCTTGTGGTATGAGCCTGGCATCCGTTCATGGCTTTAGAATCAGTCTGAACTGTTCCTCTGGCCCTAATAAAAGCTATCTGTCTGTCTACTCAGCTATCTAGATTGTGCCTCAGGCACCAATGCTGTCTAATTGTCTAACAGCTGTAACATGCCTCAGGCACTACTCAGTAATTAATGTCTAGATAGCGATGATCTGACAAGCTCTGGACCATGGATCACCAACCAACCCCTTCACCCACAGAGAACACCCTCCTGATCCTTGGGTCCCAAGAGCTGCCTACAAGTCTGTAATTGTACGTGGAAACCTTCCTAACCGGAGCTAAAATGAGCTGACGCGCATTTCGCCCAACACTCTTGGGCTCAAAGCAGAGTAGTGTCTGCTCCCTAATCTCTATTTGTTCTAATTATTCATTTATGAAGGCAAGTGCAGTGTGCATAGTGCAATTTCAGAGATCAGTTGCCTTGTTTTTTACCCATAATAAGCATTTCCCCCCAAAATTCAATGAATGAATTCAGTTCTGATGCAGCTGATCCCTATATGTCAAAAACTATGCAATTGTGCTCATGTTTTCATGCAATTTAGGTGCATTTTCAGAGTGGGAGTTGAGTAATTTTTGGAGCGAAGCTTTGGATGGTATGCACATTCACACAATTTACTGTGCCCTTAGCTTCAGGGTTGCCCACCATGAACAGGCTCTATTGTGAACCATTTATCTAAAGATAAAGGATGGACAAACTGGCATCCAATCATGGGGAAGTGTTGGAGCATGTTTAGACATAAGTACCTTAAATTGCGTCAAATCATTAGAGTAACTTTAGAGCACCCATATGTTCCCTTCTATGTGAACACCTCTATGTGAATATGTTCACTATGCATAGACATAGTGGTCAGGGCTAGCTAGAGGAAGGGACATTTCTGATGATGAACAAGTAATATTATTTGACATCATTCAGAATTGTAGGAAGTTTGGGAAAATTCAGTGGAAAAAAAGAGAATACTCAGCTGAAAAATATTTGCTTGGGGTTTTGCAAAATATGACCCAATGCCGATATGTTAGGCTTTATGACTCATATTCATAATACTTTCCTTCCCCATTCTTCCACTTGTCATAAAACACTAGGGTGGGATATTGTTGCCATGGTTTAAATAGTTTATATGGCTAGCATGAAACTGCAAGATCCATACAACTATCCATCTCAAGTGGTCCCAGAGATAATGGAACTCCCGGGACTGTCTGAGATGTCAGTTTGTTCGATCTGTTTCTTTTGTGTCTTTAAATTGGTGCTTCTCCTTAACTGTTCTTGCATGGCTGTCATTAAAGTCAAAGAATGATTACCATACAAAGCTTATTATGCACATGGAAGCATTTTCTAGTAAAACATATTTCAGGTTTTTACATTTGACTTCTGCATGTGGCTTTATGATTCGATCTCTTAAATCTCTAAATGTTTTACTCAATTTCGCAACTGACAGAAACATTCTGACTGTGACCTGGAACTTGACCAGTATATGTGCATGAGTAACGGGCTAGACTGCCCCATTTAGTTGCCCCTAGCATACAATGCAATACCACTTGTGCCATTTGGCCCTGTATTAGTTTTAGCAGGTAATGCTGGTTATTTATTAAAAGGGATCCATTACAATAACTAAAATGACTCTATGACGTGGCAAAGGGCAATGTGTAACTAACAGGCACAAAACAGGGTGTTTTTTTTTCACACTGCCCACTCATTACACACTTAGTGGAGGGTCTTTATGCTTCAGAAAAACCCTGTGTTCTTTAGTGGTGCAATCAGGAAAAACTTCCTGATGTGCCATGTAGGGTTGCTAGAAATCAAGAAGTGATAAGCACCAAATGGTGCAATTTAGTTTTTAGCATTAATTCATTGGTTTTATTAATTTCATTTAGCATGTGGTGTGTAAAACACTTGGTCCAGTTGGTCAACACTGGTCTATCTAGGTAAACAATTGTGAATGCTTGATAACATGCAAAACTGTGCTTAGTATTGGACAGAGCTCTCCAAACACAGTGGACAATATATATTGACCCTTTCCATTAAATTACTATATCTTAGTTTACAAATGTTTACCTTATTTTATGTGCATTCCTGTCTAATTCAGAGGAATTCACACTCTATGAATGTACTCTAACCAGGTTCAAAGCAGTGTTGGACCCCCTTTACAGGGCAGTTACAGTAACCAGAGACATGGAGTCAAATGTATACTGGCTGCTTAAGGCCCCAAGTATCTCTGGTTGGAAGAAAAATATTCTCAGCTAGAAGGAACCAAAGTTTTTACTTATTTGGAAGCAGGGCAAGATCTTTGAGCCATACATTTAAAACAGAGTGATGTCTGAACAATAGTCACACTTTGTTTAGAATTACTGTCTTTAAGGCAGCCCTGTCCTGGGCACCTAGAAACAGGGCTCCATTGTGGGCCACCAGTGCTCTCTAACTTGCACGTCTAAATGACACTAAAGAGATAAGTAGGCGGTGGGAGAGGGAAACACCTGCATGTTTCCCCCAAACAAAGGTTTCCTGCCAATCAAAGGCAAAGCTGTATTCATTGGGCAGACCTAGTTCTTGGTGTGCCATTTTGGAGTGCAGATACATACACCAATTTTTCAACATGCAGAGCACAGTGCAAAGTGCAAAATACATGAATTGTACCCATCTTTTGCACTTCTTGTGCTCTGCAGATATGGTATTGCCCTTTTGATTGTGTATCCAGTGTTTGACTATAGTACACTCCATCTATATTTCCTATCTTCCTTTCTACATCTGTATCTTCCTGTCTTGCATAGCACTTCTTCTCTCCCATAACCACCCATACCATCTTTAATTTATTGATAACTTGCAGCTCTATAAGTTCACAACATCCACAGGGCACATGTAACATGTAGCCTCCAAGTTAAAGAATTAGGGAAATTGCAGTGTTGCTAAAAGTCCTGTAGTCATTGCACAAATTGACACCATTCATAAAGGGTATTTGAAAGGTCACCAATCACCAGACAGACAAGTCTGCTTGAACAATTATGTGCAAGTGCAACAACTGACACTGTGAAGCCTTGGAGCTATGTCCAGCTGAAGGAGGCATTAACTTCAGACTTTCAGCGTTGATTAATCAATTGATCCAAGTGTCTTGCATATAGGATGAACTAGAACAGTGATCCTCAACCAGTGGTATGTGAGTAAAATGCTGTTCGCCAAACACTTGGATATTTCTCTCAGTGGCCTCAAAGCAGGTGCTTATTTTGGAATTCCTGACTTGTAGGCAAGTTTTTGTTGCATAAAAAACAGCTTTACTGCTAATCAGAACCTCTCGTAGGCAATCACAGCCCTTATTTGTCATCTCTAGGGTCTTTAAAGTTCATTTAAAATTTAAAGTTGGTGCACCCATAGGCACTCACATCCTTTCACACACTTACACTCACTCAAACCCCATCAAGCTTGCATGCCCCCACTCACTCACATTTCCTTCACTCCTCTTTGATGCTCCCCAGGTGCTATTCCTCCGATCACTGGTGATGGGCTGAGGGGAGATTAAAAAAAAATCTCCCACCAGTCCCCATTTCAGACGAGGCCAGTGAGTGGCATGCCACCTCAAGAATGTTACCTCCCTAGGCTGGGCCTTTGTGGCCTGGCCATAAGTCTGAGCCTGATCATTTTATTTGTTTCCAACTCTTTACATTTGAATGTGACTCACATGTTAAAAAGATTGGGGACCCCTGAACTAGAACAACATGCCGTTGCCACCACCATCAGAAATAATGCCAAAATGTCTGAATCTCTATATGGTCCAAAGAAAGGATATCCATGGCACCTTCAGGTTGGATCCTGTTATCTACATCAATAGATATCAAATAATGAAGAATAAAGATCTTCCAGCTTTGCATGCATCTCGTTGTGTGGTTTATGCCACTTGCTTTTGCCTTGAACTTTCTGAAGATTAAATATTTTCCTCTGTTACTGTGTTTATTCATTCAGATAATCACAGTCTGTACAGAGCATCATTCAGATTGTTTTGTGCGTGATTGTGGAAACTATGCTCAGCTATGTAGAAATTAATCAATTGCAGGAAAGGGCTTTTCCCAAAAAAATGTTTGCCAGAAAGACCAAAAGCTTTGGAAAATGTGCCGTGGGACTAAAACGCAATAACAAACCTTCATTTCCCACAGATCTGCTGCCTGACATGGTATGTACATTTTAATTGCTTCATAAACTCTTATTTGGTAATAAAGATTACAAAGTTAAGGTTTCCAATTTGCCTAGGAAATCTCCCAAATGTCTGCTAGTAATTCCTGCGTTGCACTAATACTCCAACCATCGCATCTGGGACAGAATCCCCAACCATCTTTAACATCAAATGCACATTCCATGGGAGAATTTCTTTCTTTTCCTTACAAAAGGCTCAAGCTGACCGCATAACATTTTTGCAGGGAGTCAAAGGGGGTACAGAAGATTAAAGAACCTGGCCTTGTTAAAACAAAGGAAATGGCTGGAGATCTATACTTGAGGATACTTTTTAAAATTGGGTGTGGACTCAGACAGAGAACTAATTGTCTTAAACTCGGCCAAGGCATTCCCTGGTTCCAGTGTGGAACATGTTTAACTAATGAGCTGCAGGTGTCATTTTCCTGTTCGTTTATATCTCAAGATCAAAGCTTGGATGGAAAACTTTGGTGGAAACACTGCATATTTATAACAATGATTTGTCTGTTTTGGGAATAAGTTTCCCTTTTATTACATTGATGCAATTTCATATAATTAGCTAAGTATATGTTTAGAGGTTTAGGGGGGGTTTTAGGGTGTGGAGCAAAACTCAGAGATATCTTCTGTTCAGTTAATTTATATTATATATATATGAATTCATTTCGGGGATCTGTATATCCACTTATTCACAGATATACATTTTCAGTTCCAATGTTTACAATTTCAAGGGGTTTTTTATTTGCCTTCCTGATGTCTTATCTACAGAGATGAAAGGTAGAAGCTATGACTGTTGCCATAAGCTTCTTCCTTTTTAAAGGGGTTATTCATCTTTCAGTCCTAAATAATATTTCAGATGGTCTTCATTTAAAATTTTTATAGTTTTTAAAATATGTTCTTTCATCTTCTATCTCTTTCCAGCTGTCAAATTGGGGTCACAGACTCGGGCAGGCAAAATAACTACATGTATGGGATCTGTTTTACAAAATGTTGGACCTGGGGTTCTCCAGATAAGGGATCTTTTTGTAATTTGGATTTTCATACCTTAAGTCTACTAAGAAATAACGTAACCATTAAATAAACCCAATAGGCTGGTTTTGCTTTCAATAAGGATTCATTATATCTTAGTTGGGATCAAGTACAAGGTACAGGGTACTTTTTTATTAATACAGAGAAAATAATTTAAAAAAATTTGAATAATTTGGAAACATACTTCCCATAATTCAAAGCTTTCTGGATAATGGTTGTCCCAATAACAGATCCAATAGCTGTATTGCCTTGTGAGGCTGCAAGTTTATTGTTATTGTAACATTGTAACATTATATTATTTATCTATCCCTTCAGACCATTTTCTATTCATCTTCCAGTCTCTCATTCAAACAACTCCCTGGTTACTAGGGTAAATTGGACATTAGCAGCCAAGTTAGCTGCTAAAATTCCATTGCTCAGTTTGTCAAAAACAACAACACAAATGAACACTAATGGCAAATTGTCTAGAATAGAATGTCTATAGCATGGTAAAAGTTAATTTGAAGGTGAACTACCCCTTTAAGGGTAATTTTTGCAAGGTGAAAAAATGAACACAATCTGCTATGCTTGCTGAGGCACAGAAACCTGTGTTGATCCCATTAATGCAGTGATACATTCATAAACAATGGGCAGGTATGAGGTACATGGTGTCCCACCCCCAACCTTTCCCTCAATTTGTTTTTCTGATGTGTCCCACTACTCACCACCTGTTCAATGGAACATGGTATGGCCTTGTAACTGCCATCAAGTGCACTTTTCACCACATACACTAGAGTTACAAATGTGCTCTTTAAAAAAGAGTGCTTTGTACTTCCATTTGGGAGTCTCTGTTAATACAGTATTCCCAAATTTCCCAAGTAATGATGGGTGCTTCAGTGATAAGCTTCTAATTTATAGTTGGGGGCCACATCATTATAATGCAAATGGTACTCATATGTTATAGAATCTTACTGGACACTAGATAGCAATAGTTTTATATGGCGTTCAGGGACATTAACATTTTTTTTTGTAGGTGTTACCCATGCCTGCTGCTCTCTAATGACATCTGAAATCTTACTAAATATATTTAATTAAATTAAACAAGGACGTTACGATTTTCTTCCACATTGAATGGATTGACTTACTTTAAGCTAAATTTGTGCATTTTAAAGATTTTGGGGCAAATTTACTAAGGGGCGAATTTCGTCAGAAAGGCTTCGCCGCACTTTGCACAAGTTTTTCAGATGTTAATTGGAATTTAATATGCCTATTTATCAAAATGAGACAAAATGAGACATTACATCTGGGCAGATGAGAGCTGGCAAATTTTCTGCCAGCCAAAATTCACCAGCTTGGACATTTCTAATTCGATTGCAGTACTTCCTAGGGAAACTTCGTTAGTGTACTTGCACTTACGTCAATTTAAATATTGTGGGTACATACAGTATATATATATGTCTTTATTAGTGGGTGTTGGTGAAATTGCTGGAAGTGGCCACTTAATAATGTCCATGGAATCAAAATAAAGACAAGAGAGATCTTCTGTTGTCCTAGACATGAGCCCACCCTAAAATAAATGAGGCATGAGTTTCAAATGGTTAAAAAAATGTAAAGTAAATTAGGGATGCACCAAATCCACTATTTTGTATTTGGCCACACCCCCAAATCCATATGCAAATTATGGGTTGGAAGGGGAAAACATTTTTGTGATTTCCCTCCCTGGCCCTAATTTGCATATGCAAATTCGAATTTGGTTCGGCAAGGCAGAAAGATTCGGCTGAATCCGAATCCTGCTGAAAAAGGCTGAATCCTAGCCAAATCCTGAACCTAACCCTGGATTTGGTGCATCCCAAAAGTAAATTTAACAGTTACAACTTTTAAACATAATCCCTCTTTAAAATATAAAAAAACATATGATGTCACTGGCATAAGATTGAGGAGGATGTGGCTTTATTTTATCAAATTGCCAGGTACTGTATAACCTGTCAAAACAGACTCTGGCAAGAAGGGTAACTGAAAGTTGACAAACAAATTTACAGAAAAATCATTTGTCTGAGGGAAAATTCACCTGGCGAAAGATTTTGCTAGAAATTGTCCTCTTCACCTTTTAGTAAATTGGTGACGTCCCTGTGAATTGTCATTTTGGTGAAATTTTGCCAGAAAAGTTTTTTTGTTCCTTTAGGAAACTTAGTAAATTTGCCCCTTTGGGAGGATGACATCATAATAAAAAAATATTTTGATAGCATCACCATAACGTAACATTACAAAAAGCTTTTTTTCTTTTACAAATAATTGTTGTTTGAAACATTGTTTGAAGGATATAGCAATCATTTAGATAACAAGGCAATATTGAGCCCCATTGCATGCAATGTTGTGAAAGTTGGAGGGATATGTGGGGTGGAGGGAGGGATATATTGGAGTATCGCAGCCAACATTTTCATAGTGTCTCAGGCAGGTCCTGAATAGACTACGTTCTGTGTGGAATATGTAGAATGATATCAAGTTTCTCAGGAATAGGATTGATTTAAACTAACTGGTTTAAAATGCAGCACAAAAAATGTATGCTATAAAATACAGCACACATCACACCGAAAATAAGAGAAGTGAACTCGATTGCTCAATTTTTTTCAGGCTTTAAACTGAAAAGTCAGAATTTTTGGATTGATTTTTAATTATAAAAATATAAGATGTCATTTTTAATGCATTCTATAAATAACAGTCACTTTTTTGACCTTTTGTGAATCGGCCCAGATCATGTTATTGTCAATTTCTTGTGCTGCAGCCCTTCGTGATAATAGCATCTAAGAATGGGATGAGCTAAATGGCAAAAGAAAAACTGGAAAGGCAAATTATTAGGACCAAGATAATATCTTTTAAGTCATTTAAAAATGTGTTTTCACTTACGGAAGAGTTGATAAACCCACCGCAAACAGTGTTCTCGCTCTGTCCCTCAAAAATACTGATTTCTCTCCCTGTATTTGGTCTGTCCGTTTCAGTGCACAATGAGAGAAATAGGTGTATTGACCTGTGTTCCTTCCATACCATGCTTAGGTCCCTTATTTCTTCTTTATCCTTCCTCACTTGTAGCTTATACACTCATCATCTCAATTCTTTCTACTTTTTGAATATTCTCCTCTGATCCTTCTCATGTTCTTGCCTCACAATTCTTGCTCAATTCTGCATTCGTGAGTAGTTGTTTTTTGTTTTATCTACACAAGTTCCATTTCTGTCTGCAGCCCTTTTTCTGTAAATTATTTAAGGCATCTGACTATATGTTGGATATACTCTACATAAAGCAAAACAAATACAAATGTTCCTTGCTTATTCTATGTACTTTTTATTTATTGGTCTGAGGAAGACAAATTTACTGTGAATGTTTAACATTCAAGTTAAAAGCGTGTTGTCTTTTATGGATGTACACAACATGTACACAACAGAGCATGACTTGGGTTTGACACATTTCTTTGAAAATCTCCGACCACCAAAATTATTAACCCATACACCTGATATTGGGTGGAAAGGCTGCAGCATGATTTAATGATAAACACAAAACAGTGACATAGCAAAAGTGATCTTCATTCAAACAAAATATGCACATCTACACCTTTGAAATACTGTAGCATAAATTAACCTCCACTCGCTTCAAAAGGCTGCCCACAGTAAACTTTTTCTATCTAACAAAGCAATATTACTAGGATGACGACACTAGTGGTTATTTATAAACACTGGGCAAATTTGCACCTGGGCAGTAACCAATCAGTGATTTGCTTTTTTCAGTCAGCTGCAGGTTGAACACTGAAAGCAATCATCTGATTGGTTTCCATGGGTTACTGCCCAAGAGCAAATTTGCCCAGTGTTTATAAATGAGTGTGTCAAGCCTGAAACTAAAAGGGGCCTGATAAAAACTGCCAACTCAAACATTCCAGACTAAGTCAGCAGCTTATTAACTCACATATGTGGCCTACAGATGGGCTTGTTCAATGGCTAGCTGGTGACAATCAGTCAGACATCTACTGGGCGGGTTCACCACATTCACTACACATCACCTGGCATCACTGTGAAAAAAACAACTTAAAGATTTTTTTTAAATGTGTGTTTTCTGAAGGTCTGAAGCTGTGTAAAATAAATGTGGAAAATCTGGTATTTGCATGGCATAAAATAAAACACACCTTGATAAAATTATTTTACACAGTTTTTTCATAGAGTTTTTTTTTTGGCAAATTTCTTTTTGCACAGTATAATTAATAGGCCCCCTTGTGTATGCCCAGATTAAGCCTCCATTATCCAGATTTCCCAGACACAAAGACAACTTGCTAAAGCCTAGCCCTCACACACCCATAGTATATTACAGTATATCCTTGGAACCCTGCCATTTTCAGCTACCCTTAGAGCAACCCCACTCGATTGGATTGCAATTCCCTTCTATCATATTGCCTTGCAACAATCCCCAGTGTATCTCTAAGGGTAACATATGATTAAAAAAGCTCAGGTGAGTGTGTCAACCAATGGTACAAATATTATGGACAATCAAAATTTTCCAAACCAGTCCGCTAGCCTGAAGGACTGTACATCTTGGCAAATGCATTAAGGGCAGGAGAGGGATTTGTTCCCTCCGCGCAGATGTCTCCGATTTTCTCTTAAAGGGATTCTTTCATGACTTTTATGGTTTACTTCTAATTTCTAAATCACACTGTTTACATTGCAAATATTTCACTCTACCAAAATAGTATTCTTGAACCAACACATTTATTTTTTAAGCAGTATTATTGGTGTGGAGGCATCTCAGTGCATTGTTCCTGATTCTGAGCTTTGAGAAGGAGCCAGATTTCAGGATTTTTTTTATTTTGCCACAACCTAGGTCATGTTTGCATTTTTAAAAGTGAAAAAGGAAAAAGCAGGGGTTTTCCTGCTTTTGTGCTATTCTCATGCCACTAGGTGGGAGGTAGGGGATAGTGCTTTTATCAATGCAAATAATCAAAAGGAATCCTGGGAATTAATTCCAAATAAGCTCCAAGAGAATCCCATTTACATGGGTTTATCCTATAAGCTAAAACTCACCCACTGGGTTTTCAAGCAAAAGCCAGCATAATAACTGATCCGATTCCCAACTACAGGCCGGTTTTGCCTTTCTTGAGGCTCACCAGTGTAGTGCAGGGATGTCTAATCAGCTTAGGTAGAGCCACCATGTGGTTTTCCAAACAAGTGACAAAGATTGAGATTATTCATACAG
>CM044441.1:4275973-4292695 GCA_024363595.1 Xenopus borealis | reverse complement strand
CGCCCCGACATCAGAGGCGTCAACTTCAATGAAGAAGGGTAGGTGAGGCTCAGGGTGCCGGAGAACTGAGGCGGAAATGAAGGCATCCTTCAGGGACTGGAAGGCTTCAAGAGCCACAGGAGGCCAACAATTGGGTTTCCCTCCTTTGCGCCTTTGCGGATGAGGGAGAGGATAGGAGCAATGCGGGAGGAGAAGCCTTTAATGAATTGGCGGTAATAATTCACAAAGCCTATGAACCTCTGAATCGCCTTGGTACTCTGGGGGGAGTAGCCATTTCTGGATAGCTGATACCATGGCAGGATCCATCTCGAAAAAGTTCAGAAATAAGGGGTAAGGGGTATCTGTTTTTAACAGTTATTTTATTGAGACCCCGATAGTCAATACACGGACGGAGTCCACTGTCCTTCTTTTCCACGAAGAAGAAGCCAGCTCCAGCTGGTGAGGTAGAAGGACGGATAAAACCTCGCTGGAGGTTCTCGGAGATATACTCCTTCATGGCAGCAGTCTCTGCAGGAGATAAAGGATAAGTCCGCCCACGAGGTGGCATGGTTCCAGGAAGGAGGTCAATGAGGCAGTCATACCGCCGATGCGGGGGAAGGAATTCTGCTGATTTCTTACAGAAAACATCGGAGTAGTCCCTGTAGACCGAAGGCAAGGAAGATAGGCTCACAGAAGAAGCTGTAACCCATTGGAGGGGCTGAGAAATTAAACAATGTCCTTGGCAGTGCAGACTCCAACGGGAGATTTGGCCAGCAGACCAGTCAATGGAAGGGTTATGAAGTCATAACCATGGTAAACCCAGCACGACAGAAGTGAAGGGACAAGGAATGATCAGGAAGGACATCTTCTCCCGATGTAGTATTCCCATCTAGACAGATAATTTACCAGTAGACAGAGTGATGGTGTCCGTGGAGAGGGGTCTATCATCAATGGCAAAGACCCGTATGGGAGGAGACACTGGAAAGAGGGGAATGCCAAACTTTTTAGCAAATGTCAAGTCCATAAAGTTTCCTGCAGCTCCTGAGTCAAGGAAGGCTGAGACTGGTACTGCCTGGGAGGACAACAGGATCTGCACAGAAATTGGTGTGAGTGTTCCGAAGGTTTAGGAACAACGCTCCCAGCAAAGGAAACAACAGCCTTACTTGGAGCAGGAGTATTCCTCAGCTTGACAGGGCAGGAGACAGCTAAATGGGATTGTCCGCCACAGTATAGACATAGGCCAGAAAGGCGTCTGCGGAGTTTCTCTTTCTCAGTAAGTCGAGCCCTCCCGAGCTGCATGGGCTCCTCTGAGGGGATACTGACCATCTGCAGAGAGGACGGAGGTATCACAGGGTTCTGGAAGCGTGGTGCCAGCACTGGATGAAATCTTTTGTTTCGCTCTTTATCAGCCTGATGTTCTTTAAGGCGAGTATCCACCTTGATAGCGAGAGCGATTAAGTCTTCAAGAGAGTCAGGAAGATCTCTGGATACCAGGTCATCCTTCAGGCGAGGTGACAGACCTTGGTAAAAAACTGCCTTGTATGCCTCATCATTCCAGGATGTCTCGGCCATGAGGGTTCTAAAGTCTATGGCATACTCACTGGCACCGAGATTGCCCTGGCGGATTTGCAGCAGACGTGAAGAAGCAGTAGCGACCCGACCAGGGGCATCAAAGATGGTTTTGAACATCCGCAGGAATTCATTCACATCAAAAGTCAGTGGTGACTGTGTCTCCCAGAGAGGTGTTGCCCATTCAAGCGGTCGACCCTCCAGACGAGACATCACGTAACCCACCTTCGCTCGCTCACATGGGAATTGGGAAGGTTGGAACTCAAATTGTATCAGGCATTGAGTCACGAATCCCCTGCAGGCCTGGGGGTCGCCACTGTAGCGAGGAGGAGGAGGAATTCGCGGCTCACAGACCGGCAACATAGCTGGTGGAGAAACAACCACAGCAGGAGGAATTTCCGCGACAGCAGGAGTAGAGGGCAAACTAGCCAAAATGGAATCAAGTACTTGCCCAATTCTGACTTGCTGGGATTCATACACTTCCATACGGGACGCCAGCCCGCGAAGGGCTCTTCCGACGTCCGGCGCCGCTTCCTCGGGATCCATGGCCCGAGTATAATGTCAGCGGGGGCCTACGGCACACACAGGGGGGGTGAGGTCAGGATCAAGGAGGAAGTCCTTTTCCAGCGAGTCCGGGCGAAGTACAATTCAAGGGAAATCCAATAGAGAGGTCAAGTCCAGGCAAGGGTTCAAATTGGCAGGCAGCAAGGTCAAGAAACAGGCAGAGGATCAGTAACAGGTATGACAGGATAGCAGGGAGACCCAGGAACACAATATAATATTGAGCTATACTCGGGCAGTGAACCTGGGTCTCCAGCGTCCTTTTATTTTTGAATTTGGCACCACAGCGCATGATGTCACCACGCCGGCGCTCCGGCGCCGGCATCCTTGCGCCCACATGGGGTCCTGGGCGCCGCCATCTTGGATCCTGTGCTGCGCCGAGAAGGAAGATGCCGACGAGCGCTCGCGGAGGGTAAGGAGCGGCGAGCGCTCGTGACATGTTCTTAGATCTACCAGGCAGCTGTTATCTTGTGTTAGGGAGCTGTTATCTGGTTACCTTCCTTTTGTTCTGTTGTTAGGCTGCTGGGGGGGAGGGAGGGGGTGATATCACTCCAGAGGGATTGAAGTTTATCAGAGCACAAGTCACATGGCTTGGGGGGCTGGGAAATTGACAATATGTCAGATTTTAAAATGAAAAATAAAAAAATATCTTTGCTCTTTTGAAAAATGTATTTCAATGTAGAATTCTGCTGGAGCAGAACTATTAACTGATGTATTAACCATGCATTTTCAGAAGTGACGGACAAATTTGTCACATTTCACACAACAATTTGCAAATTTACTGCGAAATACGCAAAACAGTAGAGTATTCCTGAAACTTGAATTTTTACACCCACGACAATTTTGTCACGGGATAATTTTGATGCTTGCTTATTTTGTCAAAATGCAGTAAAGTCAATGGGCATCAGAATAATTTAGATGTGCGTCATAATAGTCGCGGGTGTTGTGAGTGGCAGATCTTTTTGATGCTGTGAATTTATTCAATGATGGTGAAATGCAGAAATTCACAGCCAATTCACGCCTGGCGCCCATCACTAATTTTTACAGATTCATGAAAGAAAAACTACCTTTGATTGTTAGCAAGTGGCCCCCTTAGGATTTTTTCACTCGTAATTGTCTAAAAACTTGAATTTTTAAAAGATATTCCTATTTTTTTCAGAATGGTCAGCACTCTTTTCTATTTGTAATTTTTATATTCAGATTAATAATGTTCATGGCATTTTAGTGATTTTAGAGACAGAGTTTAATGGTGGTTTCAAAAATCTTTAATATTAAAATACAAACCATTAATAAATGGGCCTCTAATAATTGCATCTCACGAAGTTCAGGTTATATTTAATGGAAGATTTATTATTTTTCCTTTTATTGAAAGGATAATTAAAACAAATGTGTTTCTAGTAGGGTGATCAAAAAAGAGAAAATATTATTTTTACATTAATATCAGAACTTTTGACAGTTGAGACTGAATGTATTCTTTGGATGAATATGTTATTGATGCTAGCCTCTTATTCCTTTCAGTGAAAACCATGATTTAGTAGCCTTCGTGTCATTAATCAAAGGAATGTACTGTGTAATATGTGCATGAGGAAGATGGAGTATGCACACCTAGCCTCTGAATATCTGATACTTTATGATCTTCAGAAAGGTTAGGTCCTTTGGAATAAATATCTGTTTTCGGGGAACAACATCATACGCAATGTTGGGTATCTCATTTCTAGATTACTTTTTATCCTTTTTTGACGAATGCCTATAAAATACATAGGCATTTAAAGAGAGCATCTTCTCCCAATTACTGAAGCTTTATTGAGTGTTAAAAAGCTACATTTTCTCCATGCTATAATCTATATGGACAGAGCCAATTTAACAATTGAGAACATATGGCAGTAAATAAAGGTATGTCCCTTTAGCAGCTATCCTTAAGGAAACTGGCCATTCTTTCACTAGTAGATATATATATAGTTTCACCCATGAATAAGTATGCACAAAAAAAGTTACCAGAGACTCAATGTAACATTATGTTTAGTACATATTTTCCACAGGTCAGGTCCCCAAACAATATAAGCTCAGTCTTTGATTGCTTGTTTGTATTGGCCAACATTTTTTGTTTGACATAATTCAATTCGTATTTTGACTAAAAACGCAGTAAATTTTTTTGAAAATGTTTTAATGGAGGAAAAATTTGTCATCAATGTTAATTAATACTGGGGAAGCAATTTACAATTTAGACTTTTAGAGACATTTTGTATTTGGTGGAAAACTGTCTATTCATACTTTGCACAGTCATGAGCACATCTGTCTGATTTTGTCGAAAAATAGGAAAACAGTAGGGAAAATTTGCCAAGTCAATTGGTGTTTTTTGTGTTGACATTTGCCATGGCAGAATCATGAAAATATCATCTGTGAAATGGGAAATTTTGCCATCAGTCCATACCCAATGAAACATCTTGCTCATCAAAACATTTGGAAGTTCATTTTAGCTCAGTATTTATTACTGTGACAAACTGTGATGTCTCTGGAGCATTTGCTAGCACAGGTGGACTGAGGTATGCAAAGCTCACTGGGGCTATTACCCCGGGGGGGCCCACTCACCCTCTTGGGCCGCACAACCCACCAGCTCACCCACTGCCAGACTCCTTCCCCACGTGCACCTTATTCTTACTTTTGACTTGGAGAAGGAGGCCAGGGGTTGTAGAGGACAGGTGGGGATGGGTTCTGGGTCAGCTGGCCCCACGGAGACTGGGACCCACTCATGCTCTTTAGTAGGCTACAATAAAACTCGAAAAACTGAATGAATATGCAGTTCTGTGTTCAAAAAAACAATTACTCAAACGCACACCTGGATATGGTGTTTTGCATATAACCATAGGCTGTGAAAAATATCTCTAGATGTTTCCCAATCATGGTGAGAACTGATGAGATATTAGTAAAAATATAATTGACCATTTATTAACACCTTGCTCAACAAAGCAAAAATAACAAATGATTGTCCTCATTATAATAGCAACCATGAGCATTCATGCTAATTAAAATTGCACATAATGCTGCTATTGATTTCATTCAATTGTTATGAATTAGCTCAAACTTAAAATGAAATTGTTAAAATGAATGACATGCCACTACATACTATGTAATGTGATTAGAATGAATGCATGCAGATAAACGAACTCTAGAGATGTGGCTAGGTAGACATTATTTACTGAGTTCATTTGAATTTTTAGAGAGGAGAAATTACACTTGCTTGAATGTTTTAGGTGATTAACACACACACAGATGTATCTATATATGTTACACTGTAATGTTTTTATTTGATCAAATGCATTTTGTTTAAAAATAAATAATTTACTTACTATCTATTTTGAGGTTTTCCAAAACATTTCTCAAATTACATTTGAATACTTTTGCCCCTTAAAGGAGAACAAAAGCATAACTAAAGGAGTTTGGCAGAAATTATATACATTATGTTTTGGGCTTCTTGTACCAGCCAAAACAACCCTGTGCTTTTTAAGAAGCCCCAGTAGCTCCCCACAAAGATGATTAGTAAAACAATTATTTAAAAAATCTGATTATTTGTACATGATAAAGACTTTGAACTTGATTACTAAAGTGCAATATCCCACTATCTTATTCATATCAGTCACTGATCTTGCAAACTAACAAAGACCATTCTTACATGCTATTCCACATCAGCCAATGAATGGACAACGCCTGCAAAAATATAAATGCTGCCGGTTACCATTTTGATGCCACGCTCACTGAGCAAAGCAATAGGTCAAAATAGAGGCACAGTAAATTGTCGCCAGCGCCAAAAGTCCCTATGCACAAATTTTTTGCCATTTGGCGAATTTCACGGTTATAAAAACATGCCAAAGTAAAAAATGCTTGACCATCTGGATCATTGCACAACAACTGAAATATCTGTAAGAGGCAGTAAGGCTTGCCGAACAAATAGAATTAAATCAGCAACTGTTAATGCAAGGGTGCTATCTGTTAGAGCTGATTCATAGAGCCTGCATGCCTCGGGAGAAGTCCTGAAGATATACTGAATATCCAAATATTTAGTGGTTTTCAGCAAAAATCTGAAAAATCGTTTTCTGGTGGAAAATTTAAAAAAAATTGTATGATTCAAATTTTTTACAATTTTTTCTCACTGGAATTTTTTAGGAAAATGTATTGATAAATAAGGGGAAATAACCTGTGTGGATTTGGATGGAGTAGATTTCAGACAATAATGAAATGTTTTCAGATTTTGATTAATAACCCCGTTAAAGTATAGTGAAAGTATTATGGAAAGATCCCTTATCCAGTTACGGATAAAACCCAGGACCCATGCAAATTGGATTACAGGTCCCATAACTGTACAGTTTTTTTTATCATGTTTTATTAATTTTTGGCAAGCTTCTATACAAGTCAACATTATAGTTAATATTTTCAACATTCAAGATTTTTTAATAAATGTGACGATTTTGTAAAAATGTAACATAGTAAGTTTGGCTGAAAAAAGACACACGTCCATCAAGTTCAACCTTTTAACTTTTTCTAAGCTGTCAGCCCCATGGTTTTTATAAATGAATTGTAAGAATTTCACTGTGATATTTCATTCAAAAATTAGATCATTCATTTTAATTTGCTGTTTATTTACTTATTTGGCATATGCCCCATGTTGGACATTGTCATTCATGTTATTGTTCATTGAGTATGTAGAGCATTTGCTCTTTATAAATATTTTAATATATTGCATTGTTTACTCTTTCTCTAATATCTACACTAGGGGGCTGATTTACTAAGGGTCGAAGTGAATATTCAAATGCAAAAAATTTGAATTTCGAAGTAAATTTTTGAAAACATTTGACCATTGAATAGGCTACTTCGACCATTCACCAAAATAAAAAGCTGCCGAAGTGCTATGTTAGCCTAAGGGAACCTTCAAGACCATTTTTTAAAGTTTTATTTTATCGAAGTAAAATCATATGGTAATATCGTCAGAATCAAATTAAAATACAGGTGAGAAATACTTCAACGTCGACATTGGAAGTCAAAGTATTTTAATTTGATGGTCGAATTTCAAAGTATTTTCCACATCGAAATTCAACCTTTAGTAAATTAGTCCCTTGGTGCCAAATAATGTGGAGACTGTGAATGTGTTTATCTAGCCATTCTTCCTTAAATTGTCGGGAAATTTTAATTTTACATGACATAGAATATACCTTATCTTGAAGCTTAGACCCTTGAAGAACTACTTTATAATGACACAGAATTCTGAAATAATTTCAAACTTGGTTAGGAATTCCAAAAAAGCGGTGGTAAAATAACAATATGTACTTAGATTTTAGGGCAGGAAGCTTATTCCAATTTTGGGCCAGATTCAGTTCAGTGAGAAAAAGTTTTATTATATGAAAAGTCATGAATGGGATACAATTTGAGATGCATTTAAATTCAGAAATTTTTTTATCTCTTGGTGTATCAAGTGAAAACGCTATTGAGGTTCATGGGAAATTAATCTCGTCCATGAGTTTTCACATGATAAACCATGAGATAGCTTTTTCTCACTGAATTGAATCTCGCTCAGTGTTTTTTAACTTGTGGGATTTGTGAATGTTTATATTCATTCTTTCTTCTGTCTATGCAATGCTATGCAAATTAGGGTTGTCTTACTTATTATAAACTACAATCATGTGGTTTTAAAGAC
This sequence comes from Xenopus borealis, assembly GCA_024363595.1. NCBI lineage: Eukaryota > Metazoa > Chordata > Amphibia > Anura > Pipidae > Xenopus > Xenopus borealis. The sequence continues at coordinate 4,284,900 of CM044441.1, read as the reverse complement.
AAAAAAAACCCTGCATTTTCATATGCAGGCCTAATTTTTTAATAAAGGTGCCCAGCAGATACAACTTACATGTAGTGATGGGCGAATTTATTCGCCAGGGGTGAATTTGTGGTGAATTCCCGCGATTCGCCGCCGGCGAATACATTCGCGAAACCCCAGCAAAAATTCGCCAGAAAAATTTGCCGAAAAATTATGCGACGCGCCGCGATTGACGCAACGCACAATTTTTTTCGCCAATTCGCGAATTTCGCTGGAAATTCGCTAATTTTTTGGCGAAGTGAATCTCGGGAGATTCGCCCATCACTACTTACATGCTTTCCTGCCAATTTGATAGTCATGCATAATCCAGTATATTCTTTGATACTGTACATACAAAAGGTTATGTCAGAATGACCTCACTGATTTGAACACATATTTAAAGATGCGTTACTCACTTACACCTTTCTGTAAACAAACCTCTTTCATTTCTCATGTTGTAATCAGGTTACACAGAAATTGTTTCTGCTGAAGTAGTTTTTCAAGAATGTTATGATTAATTCTTATGAATCTCAATGCAAACAAAGAACAATTGTGAAAACAAAACTGTGAGCTCAGGTAAAACATGGGTATTTTCTTTGTTTTTTTTTTCTAGGTCCCTGTGTATTAAATGAGTTTTCCACAAGGTAATTTCTATAAAAAGCATTCAAGTGTCATGAGAGCCCAGAATAGATTTTCAAACATTACAGTTTTTATGGACTATAAAATACAACTATCTTTGCCAAGTTGTGAAACCTGTGTTCTTCAATTTACACATGTGCTCTACAAGTTTGCCAGAATGTATAATGAGATTAGATGGTTATGTGTTAACAGACAGACATGTAAATTATGCTGAGATATGTGTTGTGTGGAAAAGAGATTTGACAGTTGTATTTAATCACCCTGTCACCTTGATCTGATACTACAATAATGTTCTGTCCAAAATAATTCAACACATTTAGATTTCATCAAACACAAAACTCATGTATTTGATAGTTTGGTTTCAGTTTTTTTCCAGAACAAACTAAATTATGAAACTGAGAAAGTGAAAGAAGAGGGTATAAAGGCCTCCAGTGAAAACATGCAGGCCTATTTATGGAGCACCTCAATATGCGAAACACAATTGTGAAACAATATAATGAGTCTATAGATGTGGCTATATCTGATATACCATTATTGGATCTGGCAGTTGACACTCAAAAGCATCATGGAATTAAATTTGTATGGATGATTTCTGGATAGATTAAATGAATCAAACATCTAAATGCAGAATTGTTCTGTAGGACATTAAGGTCATAGTTACAAAAATCAAACAGAAATCTAATTTGTCTAATTTCTCCAATCTCATACAATTTCTCATATGATTTCTCCAATCTTATACTTTTTCTCACATGAATTCAAGAGCGGCTATATACTAAAATCCATATTTATCTCATTATTTAAATGAAAAAAAAAGCTGAAAAGCTTGAAATGGTCAGATTTTTGGACTAATTCCAGGGCAAACCACAGAACCAGGACCTGAGATGGCGGGAGTTTAGGATTCAGGTTTTTTTGCAGCATCGGCCTTTAATAAATCTAGAATATTTTAAGTTTTTAAAAAAAATAAAATAAAAATTTGCTCTTTTTTTAATAAAAAAAATTGTACTCCTCAAAAAATGTCAGCATTAGCAAACCATCGCCGGAAATCCCATAAACAGAAAACTCAGAATTACAGAAGACCATATCATATAGACTCCATTATAATCAAATAATTCCAAACCTTAAACATTATTTCCTTTTTTGTAACAATAAAATCGTAGCTTGTACTGAATCCAGCAAAACCAGCCTATTGGGTTTAATGTTCAAATTAAATCTTTTTAATAGATTTAAGGAATGGAGATTCAAATTATGGAAATATCCCTTATCTTGAAAATCCAAGACATTTAAATAATGCAGTAATTTAGGCAGTGTGTGAAAATGTTCTATATGTCTGTGTTTACATCTGAAACCTGTACATATAGACATAAGAATGCTTGGCTATCTCCCATTCTTTATTTTGATTTCTGTATAAAAGCAGATTATTAAAGTAGTTTGGCACATGTCTCATTTGCCATTACTTCTGCTAAAGCCTGTTACAAACCTATCTATTATCTATATTAAAATGTTTTCAGAGGATAAGGTGCCAAAATGAAATATGGGCAACCTTTAGTTTCTATAGTTTTTTTCCAATAGTTCTAATGGCTGTGCACTTATACAGTATAACTTGTTTGTCCAGCAGAATGTAATGGACAGTGCAGCTGTAATTGTGCACCAATGCCTAGAGAAGATCACCATTACCTAGGGTGAGTGCAAACAAGCAAATACATACATGCTTTTGACAAAAAAGGATATGTAGTGGTGGGGGACAAGGACCCAGACTAGGCCTAGGGGACAGATAAGATATGTGCCTAGCACCCCCAGGTTCACCCTAGACACATGTCTCTTCTACCTTCCCCTAGTTAAGTCTGTGATATGCGCCTCTTTAAAGTACCAGTAACATAAAAAAATTAAATTGTTTTAAAATTAATAAAAATATAATGCAGTGTTGCCCTGCACTAGTAAAACTGATGTGTTTGATTCAGAAACACTACTATTGCTTTTATAAATAAGCTGCTGTGTAGCCATGGGGGTAGCTATTCAAAGGATCAAAGGATCACGTTACACAGCAGATAGCAGATAAGTTCTGTAGAACATAATGTTATCTGTTGTCCATTACTTATCCAGTGACATATAGCCGTTTTTCAATTTCCGCCATTGCTACTCAGCAGCTTGTTTATATGAACTATAGTAGTGTTTCTGAAGCAACAAATCAGTTTTAATAGTGCAAGGTAACACTACATTATATTTTCATTACTTTAAAACACTTTCATTTAAAGGAGACGTAAAGTCTAAAATAGAATAAGGCTAGAAATGCTGCATTTTGTATAATATATATAAAAATGAATTTACTAAAAATGATTTATCCCTAAATAAGGGTGTTTTTATATTTCTCTTAAAATTTTAGATTTTTTTTAGTTTTAAAAATATGAAAAATCTATAATACAAAACTTCTCCAAGTAAAAGTAGTTGAGATCACATAGAAGTCCATGGGAACTGCACTGGTTCTATTGGATATTTTATCTAGCCATTCAGAATTCAAAAGTTTTTCTGATTTTTTTCACTTGTAATTGTCCAAAAAAACTAGAATTTTTAGCAGCTATAAAGATATTTATATTTTTTTCATATTATTCAGCATTTTTTTCATTCATAGTTTTTAACTCTGATATTTTAATAACTTTCATCACATTTGTGAGAAAAAGGGTTTCTGTTAAATTCAACCTTTAAAAAATAGGCCTCTACGGGGCAGATTTCTCAAAGCTCGAATTTCGAAGTGCAATTGAATTAAAAAAGACCAGCTGAAATTAATTAGAATAGTTTTTTATCAAATAGGTCAGTTTTCGATCAAATAGGTTAATTTTCGATTGAATTAGAATCAATCGAATTTGAAGTTTTTCCCCCCCAAAAAATGATTGACTCCTAATTGGTTCTTGGAGGTCCCCCATAGGCTAAAACAGCAATTTGGCAGGTTTTAGATGATAAATGATAAATGATACATTTCATGATAAATTTCAAAAATTAAAAATTTCAAATTTTTAGCAAATTCCATTCGATTTTAGACTATTCCCTAGTACACAAAAATAACTCAATATTCAATTTTTTTTCCATTCAAATTTTCACTTCGACCCTTGATAAATCTGCCCCCTAGGTGTTCCTCAGACATATATAAAGCATTTACCTTAAAATCAAGGATTTAGATACTGGTTTTAACTAAGTCAGGCCTTATGGTACATATTTTTTTAAATGTATTTTTACATATTTCAAGCCAAGAAAGTGCAGCCAGTACCAAACTTTCAATTTATTTCTGCCTACTGCCAAAATTATGGCTGAAAACAGTTATGGAGTATGCTAGTTAGTCTCTAAAGTTTACCCACTCAGGTTTATTTACTTTTGAATTATTATGTTGAAATATTATCCAGGCAAAGTGGTGCTTATATCTTAATGTAACCACCATGCACACACATAATGGGGTCAATTTTATGGAGAGATAATTAGCATGCTACCATGATTTTGAACTTTGAGGTGAAACCAAAGGGTCCATTTTTGATCAAATTCGAAAACGATTTCACCGAAAGGTGAAGTCATTAAAAAATTTTTACACTATGAAAACACTGATAATAATACAATAGTCCTGCATCTTAGCCACATTTTCTTTTTGTACAGATGCAGTCACTTGGATTTGTGTGTTAAATGCGTCGTGACTTAACTCATCTATCCCATTTATCCCACTTAGCACAGAATATTGTGTCACAGCATCCCATCCAATTAAAGAGTTCACCATTGAAAACAATGGAGCTTTGGTATGTTAATGAAAAGGTTAAATGCATTAAATGAGTTAAGATAACTTTAGATAACACAGTTTCTTCAATTAGCCCTGAGTCACGACGCATTTAACTTACAAATCCAAGTGACTGCATCTGTATGAAAAGAAAATGTGACTAAGATGCAGGACTATTGTATTATTATCAGTGTTTTCATTGTGTAAAAATTTTTTAATGACTTCACCTTGGCAAACAGATAATTTATAAAGTACTTTTGAAATTTTTGGTTCATGAATTAAGGTGGCTTTTGATTGCTCAAAGCAGGAGAAATGTGGAAAAACAATAGGGCAAGTGAGGATAAATTAGTAAATTAATTTTTTAAGATTCTGGTGAAAAATTTTGAAGATTTTAGAATGTTGAGAAATAAGTTTTTAGAATATCAGAAACATCTATTTAACCAAATCTTGCATCTGTAGCAAGAAAAAAAATGTAGGAAAATGCAAAGATTTTTTTCACTGATGATAATATGTGAAAATAAGGTTATTTCTGACCTTCATATTTATGGGGTTATGTACTTAAATTCAAATAAATCTCAAATTAATCTCAACAATCTCAAATTAAAGAAACAAAATATTGTGACAAAATCTGCATCAATTTACTTCGAAAACTCAAGTTTATAGAATTTTTGCAATGAAAACTCGACTTTTTCTATTATCGGACGAAAACCCTGACTTTATTGGATTATACAGCACAGATCACTATAGTATGTTAAGAAACAACTTCAGGGACATCTGCATTGGCTTCTACATGACTTAAATAGGTTTGAAATGACGCATTTTCAGATCTTTAGCAGCATGGGGTATAATGTAACAATTTTTTTCCCTTGCAAAACCTCCATCAGATAAATTTGAGTTTTAATAAATGGGCACTAAAAGTAAAACTATTTTTAAGACTATAGTGATAGACCTGTGAAATAAGTACTGCAATAGGTGTCATTCAACTGAATATGAATTGCATGAAGACCCCAAGGTAATCCTTAATATGATTGAGCTTTATCCTTTCACTGTATATTCAACTGTGATATCATCATATTACCTGGAGTCAGTTCTGCACTGTGCATACAATACTTAAAATGTACAAGTCAACTTAGATCAACAGCCAAAAATTTTTGAAATCATTTATATTATTCCCATAATCCCATTTCTTTCACCACAGTAAGAAAAATTCCAACATGTTGAAGATGTTATCCTTTAGAGAGCAATATAGAACATGCTGCATTAGGAAAACAGGAGGGTCTGAAATATAATCTAATTTTCCACACAATCATATAACATAATTCATCCCAACGGCCAACAAGCACAAGCATGGTAGCCTAGCTGTAGTCAGAATTGAATGATACATTGGCACTAAATACATACAGGCTTCTTGAGAGTGACTCATTTTAGGTGTGGAAAGACTATAATGTGATGAAAGATGGACATTTCTTGTACATAAGAGGAATTACTAACCACAGTACTTGAATGCTATTATGCTCCAATTATTGCACATTAAAATAATTTGCAATGCTAATTAATTTATTCCTCTTGTCCTTTTGGTATCTTAAAAAAGTTAATCTGATGTGGAGTCAAAGACATGTTTAACTTTTCTATATCACTGACATAGCAAAAGTATGTATACCCGGCTAATTACAGTGAGATAGATGAGGACTGGTCCAAAGACCAGATGCAACCCTGTAATTTGTATGCCTCTTATTCACTAGACAGTAGGAGCTCCTCATGCATAGCAATAGGCATGGTTTCATGAGGGACATATTTTTTAAAGAAAATTTTCTTGCGTTTTACAATGTTGTGAGTAGAAAACTGAACAGATGGTATGCGGCAAACGTAATTTAATTTGGTTTGTTATGAAGATGAAGGGCTGCTGGTCTTGGCAGCTGTATTTGTACATGATAGAAAACTTGCTTTGAGTGTTGCACCTATCTGTACCTCATAAACAGCACGCCAACTCCATTTATAATAATGATCTGTATTAGGCATCAATGGATTAAGATGAATTGCTGGGAAATAATAGGATGTATTACAGACCCTTTTTGCCCATTTTGATATTGTCTTGAAAAAAAAGCTTTACTTTTGAATGTGATTATGACATGTAACTTCTCAGTGATCTAAAGAATTGTGCTTCTTCTCGTTTCACTTTTGGAACATTTAATTTGGCTTGACCTGTCTACACTTTCCAAATAAATATACACCAGCCCCGTTGATAGATTGAATATTTATTTTGCATTACTTGACACAAATAATAAAGTTTCTAAGGCATTATTCATTGCAAAGTCTCTTCTAAAAATATACTGTGTACATTTATGAAGAGGTAGTAACAGACAAATATTTTTCTGTGCATCAGAGGCAAGAAGTCTAATCTGCACCAGCCTACACCACATTCCAACAATGCTGTCAGTTTCATTATTTTATGCCTTTTGATATAAACAGAAGCTTGCTCAAAACCACATGAAAAGGAAAACAGCTCTGGAAAAAAAAGCGATTCTCTATAGAACGATGATTCTTAAAAAATTGGTCTGGACCCTTAGGGCCTCAAGCTGTTGGTTAATTTTGAGCATAAGGTTCAAACCACTTACAACAGAACAGAGTTGTGCCAAAAGCTAAGGGCACCCAAGGAAAGACCCCAACCATCAACACTCCCTTTCCCTTGCTTGCTACTTCTCCCCTTCCACTTACTACCTCTCCCCCACCACTCACAACTTTTTCTCCACCATGAATCCCAATAACCTGCTCACTCATGGTCTGGCTGTACTTAGAAAGGACATTAGTGGTATGTTCCTAGTGCCTCTCTCTAACATTGAACCATGGACATGCTGTCTACCATTGTTCCAGCACTTGGGCTAATTTAATCACTCAAGAGCAAAGTACTAGGTGCAAAAATGCACTTTATTGTTACCCACAGTGCAGTAGATTTCCCTAGAATTTCAGTGTAACAATGTATACCCGGGTACAACTTGTGTATGATTCTCCAGTGCAGTCACTGTGTATAGATTCCAGTGCCTTTATAAATACCACTTAAGCATGCATTATTGCAATAGTGCTTGGATTCATAAATGTGCTCTCAAGAATTACTTGGGTTTTCCTAAAAAAAATAGTTTGTAAACCCCCAAATTCTTCTTCCACTTCTATATGTTTGAAAATTATATCATAATGGGTCCCACACCTGTATCTATTTATGTAGATAAACATATTTAATAATAACCAAACTGTTGAAAAAATTGATTATTAAAAATGACATGCCAAGGCAAGTTTGTTATCATAAGGTGTTCTAGCACTACAGTGTGGGTTAGGTGAAAATCCATGAGGTTTTCATTTAATAAAACAAAAAAGAAACATACATTCCAATTGACCTTTTAAAACGTAAGTATTTTCCAGAGAAAAGGAAAACAGAAGTTCAGAACAAGATAATAAAAACCACTAATGTGAAACACAATCTCATAGAGGCCAGAACTTTGTATGGGGCCTGGTGTCCATAGAAACATGAATAGAGTCTAATTAAATTTCTCTCAGGGCAATGATACTGACATGGACCCCATTTTTATTAAAAAAAAAAATGTTTAAAGTCAGCATTAAAACTGAATGCAAAGCATAGTGTCCAAAGAGGGGGATAATGAAAAGGAAGAAAAAAAGTTACCACTTAGTAGGATTCCTTTGATGTAAGGCTTAATCTATGGAGAATTGGGCAATGTGGAACAAGATCATAAAGGGCGTTCTACCTCGGCACAGAGGATATCCTGAAATCCAGAAAACTGTCTAGAAGTACAGGAATATATTGTTTAGAGGAACTATTTTGACCCTAAATAAAAGTTGATTCTTATAGGCTCTCATATTGCAAATAATATTATCATAACAATGACTAATATAAAATGTCAACACCAATAGCTTTGACTCAATTTAATTTTTAAGAGGTCAACATTATAATTATAGTCACGGACTGGGCCAAAACTTTTTTATGGGGTTTTATGCGACATAATTCTTAAAAATAATTAAGAATGAAATGAACACTCTCAGAATACTAAAATTGTAGCCTTCATTCAAAGTATTATTAGACTATTTATTGCAAATATTCCTTTCTGAAGATTCATATGCTGTTGTCCTATATATTGGAGTTAAAACTCATTTGGGGTCATTTATAAAGTTCACACATATTTATTCACAAATGGTTGTATTGACCCATGGGTTTTTCTGAAAGCTGAAATACTGAACTGCTGTGCCCATCTTTCAGTTTTTTGCAAATTTGCATTGCTCACAAATTTTCACAAACAGGACACAAAACAGATTGGGTTCATGAGTGCTCCCTACTGTGTGAGGTCATTGTGAGCCAAAATAGTGTTGACAGTAATTAAAATTCACAATTTGCAAAACTGTTTTGCAATTTTATTTTCCAATTCAAAAGTTGTGATATAACTCAAATGCAGAGTAAGTGCATATATATTTTCAATTTGCCATTATGCCATATTTAAAAAGCTCTTATGGACAA